>JAAVTS010001162.1:5761-19521 GCA_022845575.1 Baylisascaris ailuri
TTTTTTTTTTTTCGAAAATTTTTTGAGATTTTTTCCTAAGTTGAGAAAAAGAATTAAAAAGTTTTGATTGTTATTTTCTTCGCACTAAATTCAAATGCGAAATTAAAGAAACAAAGATTCACTCTCGGAGTTTGCTCAAAAATTAGTCGTAATTAGCGCCTTTTAGAAAATATTTACAAAACAGAAAATTCATAGACAGATCTGACCTCCTCCCCTCTTCTCCTCTTTCATTCAGGCGCATTTTAGTTGCTAGTGCTAATTGCTGATATTCAGTGGGAGGGAGGGGGGGGGGGGGGGGGGGGGAAAGGATATAGTTCATATATAAATGACCGCCAAAATGCTTCATTTATTAAATTTCAGATAACAGATGTCGTTTCGGTTCATAGTCTATCACGACCAACGGCTGCAGTTGATTCGTTAAACGTGATGCATCTACGTGTGTCAGATCTACCTGAAGTGAACATCGCCGATTATTTCCATGATGCAATCTCGTTCATTCATGCCGCTAGGATCAACAATCGTACGTTCCATTTTTCTTTTCCTTAATTATTGCTAAATTTCTATACGCACTCTGAGATCCTTATTTTATTTTTTATTTTTATTTTATTATTTGATGTTTATCCATGCTAATTGATGAGGTTTGAGCAAACTATTTAATTCGCATTTAAAAATATTTCGTTGCAATTTTCACGGCTCTGAGGTTTATTACGTGACTAAAATGCTATCCAATGTTTTCGATTAAGATTATATTTTGGCCAAAATTTGAGATTTCAGTAATTTTGGCCGTAGTTTGCTATTGACTAGTTGATACGCTATAGGGGAATCGCTTTCTTTCATAATCGAATTGAAATTTGAGCGCTAAATTGCTAAGAGCGGTCTTTTTGCAGTGAAATATTAGCGATAAGTTTTAATGCAGTGATAACTTGACCGAAAGAAGACCAATCAATGTTTTGCCTTTCCAGACGCTTTTCTTTTTTCAATTTGTAAAATCTACAATTCTTTTTCTGTGTGGTTGTTGTGTGACTACGACTCATTGTTTATTCCAAATAAATATGCAAATGAACGCACATAGAGGCTCGTGCTAATCGATTACTGTGCTCATATGTTCCCGACACGATTGTTGCTATTGGTTGAGAGGGTGACGAAGCGAGTGATGGATGGACCTTTAAAAATTTTATATATTGAAGTTTAAACTGGACACACATTCGCAGATACAGAGGAAAGGACCGACAGGAACGGTTGTTAAAATGTATATAGAATATAAGAATATGCTTAACGGGAGATTCGTAAGTGTTATGAGTGAATATAACCGAAATGAAAAAATTCATAAGGAAACGACCTAGGGGGGGAGGATGGATGATGTAGCTCGATCTGCTTGGAGAACCGATCGATTCACTAAGATAGGTGAAGATTCTGTGCAATTCGGACTTGATTTCGAGTCAGACAGAGTAATCCCCATAGTCTGTTTTTGTCATCTACTTCAATACACATCGTTTTCTGTTGTTAAAGCAAAAAAAAAAAAAAAAAAGATGGATAATATCATTGAAGGTTCGGTATTGGTGCATTGTTTGGCGGGTGCAAGCCGTAGTGTTTGTATCGTTGCCGCCTATATTCTAACAATAACGAATATGAGTTATGCGAACACACTCGCCTATCTTGCCAATAAACGGCCATGTGCTAATCCAAATTTTGGCTTCCGTATGCAATTGATCAAATATGCGGAAAAGGTATAGTTTTTCTTATGCTTTAAGATTTTGCTACTTGCTTACCTTATGCAATGAGAGAGGAAAGTGGATGCATTTTAAACTTAAATAATGAGATGTGTTTACTGTCTACCTATGCGGTAATCTTTGAAGTATTGTTTATTTTTAGCAACCTGAGGTTGTAACTGTGTCTATGCCATTAAAGGCCAATGAGGGGACAAGGCCAAGTGACTTGAAAAAATAAACGCAATAGCTGCCATTTGCAGAACCCATATATGACAAACATCCGAGCCATCACGAAATGGCACTTTTTAACTACTCTTTTTTTTTTGCGCTCGATTCATAGCGCATTAATGTTATTGGGCGTTTATTTGATGCAATAATTCGATGGTTTTAACTGGTTTGCTGCTGTTTGTTTTTTATGTTTTAATGGGACGATGTAATTACACCGGAAGCAAAGTTTTTGCTTTCCGAAAATTCTGAGATTCGTTGAAATTCCCTCTTTCATTGGAACATTTTCTGAGGAGATTTTTTAACGTCCCTTCTTAATCGGACGATTAAGTTTCATTTATCAGCGAACAGATCAAAATTTCACCAATTTTGCGATCGTTTTCTTCCCTTGGAAGTTTTTCTTTTTACCTTGTTTCACTTCAGCTATGCATTTCTAATATTTTCACATCTACCTTCTTCTAATATGGCATAGACTTTGCTAATGCCTATATTCGCACATATACTTTTTGCATGTTGAACTAACATTGAACTGATGGAATTGTTCTCAGCTGTCTTGTCGGCCAAATTTGCATATTTGAAAAGCGGTCCTTCTTTGTTTAAAACGCCAAAGCGTCCTTTTGCCAGACAATATCGAGGTTTTTTGCAAAGCGCTATGTAAATTCTGACCTATTCAGTGCATGTTGTGATAGTGGAGGGGAGGGGGGGAGGGGGGAGGGGTGGAGACAAAGGAAGTGGGTGAGGTCGCAGCATTGTGTATGAGTTATGTAGCTCGATCTGTCCTTAATGTCCGCTTGAGGAGGAGGGCTTCCTCCACTCCATAACGTACCGTGAGTCCTCATCTGCAGGTCATGGTCGTCAGAAGGTATCTGTAATGAATAGTCGATGTTGGAACGATGGTCAATGGAAAATGTGAAGTAAATTGATGAAATCGTAGTTAGTGCTGTTGATTTTGCAGAAGGCATGTATCGAGAGGCTTCAACTACAGAATAGATTCGGAGGGAAGTGCTGTCAGCTGCAGCAAATTGAAGATGAAACAGCATTATGTAAGAGTGGGATCGTTGCTGTGCCAATACTCTGTAAGACCCAATCTGAGAAGACGTTACCCGATGTTGCTCCACCGATATCTTCAGCAACACCTCTCTCAAATCGTGAGGTGACTGACGATCACAGCATCCGTCGTCGCGACACTCACAAGAAAGCTGCCTCATCAGGTGAATAAAAAAACCATTAATTGCATCCGTCATGCACTAAAAGATTTTCTTTAGAGTGAAATACAATTTGCTTAATTGTTTTTTTTCGTCTTACAATTGTTCAATCATCTATTTTTGTTTACTGAAATATATTCGTTTCCAAATAATCAAAAGAAATCATTCAATTGCTTCAAAATCAGGTGTTAACTTCGAAAATTCGACGAATTAAGCAACTCTTTAGCACCTAGATCATCTGTGGAAATATAGCTGAACTATTAAGAAATAGCTTCATTATGTAATTTAAATACAATGTTACATTTAGAGTGTCTGTTATCATCGCCACGAAAGGTGAAACCATATGAAGTGGCATTCGTTTGGCGCATAAGCGAATTGGCGTTTATCGATCAATGAGGCGAATGATCTTCCTATAATTGTGGTATTATCGCTTTAAAAGATCACTTTTATTTTCTAATATTTCAAACTGCAAAGTTGAATGATGAATGCAATTATTGTGAATAATAGGCATTTATTTGTTAGCTTGATTGTTTTGCTTTTTCTAGAGGAATATTTTTTATTTTCTATTGGGAAAAATTTTGAGAACGCTTAGAATTGACGTATGATGGCGATTAAAAATTGAGCGATATTGAATGTAACATAAACGTAAAGTGGGGAAAGAGGACAAGGGGATGATCGGGAAGGATATAGAGCCAGAAAAACGTTGCTTTCGTGTTGCCATTTTTATTTGATAGATAGAGAGAGGGAACTTGTCATTACTTGGTTATTCCAAAGTCTGTAACCTTGTTCACTTATTTCTTCTCAGTGTTTCTTTGAAGGAACGTTCTAAGCCTTCGAAATTTTTCAAACCATTGCGTAAAACTTTGCTATACGTAATACCTTTACGAGAAGAGAATATAGTGCTGATGGTATAGGTGAAAAATAGAACACTGAATATATAGTTGTTATTGTTTTTGTGCAATTTTACTAGTATAATAGCCATCTTTATATGTTGCATATTAGCTTTATTCTCACTTATTTGAAGTATTGCAAACGTGTTGTTTCGTTCTTGTTTTCATTTTTTTTTCTTCTTCAGTTTTCTTATTGCGAACCGAAGATAGATCTATTTTGCATCTCACAATCATATTTGGCTTAAGAACTTTATGTGGTCATCGTTGAATGCTTCTTACTTCGTTTCTTTCTCTACCTGGGAAGTGTTTTTTTTTTCATTTGAATAGTTGGAACCATTTGTTTTTGTTTTTGTTTTTTTTTTTGAATTTTGTTGTTCAATAAAGCATCGGAATTTATTCGTTTATAATTAAATCGCCTTATTCAAATTTTGAGAAAAAAAACCGGAAACTTTAATAGAAGAAATAGAGCTTCATCAATAAATATGGAACTCTAGATGTTAGAATAATTTTCTCAATGCCATTTACGAAAACAATAATAAAATTTTTTTCTCCCGATCCGGTGGAAAGCTATGGTTATTGATGAGGAAGGGGAGGGATCAGAAGAACAAATAGTGAAAGCTAGAAGGTTGCGAGCTTATGAACTTTGTTTTTGTTTTTGTTTTTTTTTTTTTTTTTTTTTTGTTAGTCGGTGAACATGTTTATTGTGAGTTTAATTTTCATATTCCGTCCATTCGTGTTGAAATTTTTGCCATTATAATTGCTTTCGTTGCCGTCGTATCGCTTATGTTGCTGCCATTTAAAAAAAAAAAAAAACATTTCCATTTAAGTGTACTTGGTGTTAATTATATTTTTATATTTCATGGCTTTTGATTTCGTTGTTTACCGTCTCCATTTCAACTCCTTCGGAGCTGTTGAAGCGATTTAGAAGGTAAAGTACAGAAAAGCGATAGGAGTCTTTGTTGTATTTTGTTGTTTTATGTTCACTCTTGTTATTACCATTTATAAATATTGCAATTAATGTATGTAAATTTAAGGAGTCAATTAAGCTTGATCTCACCTTTAATCTTATTCGTATATAGTGAATTTCGAATTCCCAAGAAAGGCATCACTTCTTTAAAACTGCAATCACTTTTTCCTAAATTTTCTGAACTTTTGAATTTTCCCACCCGCAAGGGATCTTTGAAAAGTTTTGTAGTTGTGAACAAAGAGCAATTTGAAGTTTCCTCCTTTTTCATATATAACTATGCAAAATCGCGTGAACGGAATTATTACTTATGGTTAAAATTACGATTTTCAACGTTTTTACGTTGTCGTCACACATTATATATCTACCTCCATTCCAAATCCACAAATATTTTTCCTCCATTCGTACGTTTGCCTCCTAATTGTACGATATTGCTATGCAATGCTTTATGTATCAAGTTATTTCAACGTTAACGTTTACCCAAAGGTAGGGGAAAGCATTGATAAGAAGGATTCAAATGAATATAGGTTGTGGGTAAAATTGGAAAGGGGAATTGAGGAGAGGGGATACAATGCTTTTCCCGCGTCTTATATCAATTCCAAAGGTTTTAACTCTGGAAAAGTCTTTCATATTTCGAAATATTGTGGCCACTAAGCATAAATCCTTGGCACTAATCGATGCTTCATTTCTATACAACGACTTAAATAAACATTCACGTTTGATTAGGAAAGAATTTTTGTAATGTTTATTTTTATATAAAAAATGTTGTGATTATACGACCGTCATATTTGATATGATCATAATTTAGTAATGAGATCTACTTGAAGTAAATATTTCATCTCGTATTTTCAATTCCATGCTTATCAACGTAATATGAGACGTTAATGAGAATATTGCTTCATTTAATCAATGATCAAAGAGGGGATGCTGATCGAATTTCCTGGATCAGCGATGATCAAGCGAATAATATCTTTCAACCGTGTATTGCCATTTGGTTGATGGTCTAGATGGCAATTTTTTAGAATATAAGTATGGGTATTCGGTGTGCGAATCGCTGTGCATTGATCATACTCAAGGATAGTTGACTCGTTCTATCGCATAAATTTGCATTGAAGCTAGGAATACTTGAAGAAAGCATGACACTTACAGGTGCTTTACGGGTGGTTAAGCATATATAAAATATGATCAAACTTATATATGCCTATAACATTGCAACATTAATGATGGGCTTTCCCATTTTTTATTCACCTGCATCTACACTGAAGTGTTCACATTGCAGAATACTTTAGAATTCTTTGGTTATGGAATTGATTTCTGAAAAATTCGTCGAATTTACATCACAAAATCAGAAACTAATTTTTTTAAAAACCTTTATTAGCCATGTTCGCCGGATTTTTTTTTCCTTTAATTTCAGTCAGCATATCTGTGAAGAAAAAGGGAAGGGGAGAGGTTATTGGTGGTCGTATCGGCCAGAAAGGCGTGTGAGGCAGATTCCTGCTCCTTTCATGGCACTACCTTGCTGTCTCTGTTATCCTATCCCCCTCCCCAACCATATTATGCCTTTTAAACATTTATTCGGAAATCGATGTTTCCTTTTTTCTATACGAATCTCGAAATGACACTATATCAATATATAAAATAAAAGAAAGTTGGAAATCGAAACGAAGAAGAGGATGTCATCAGACGACGGTGATAGTGATGTGCCATTGATGGCGATGCGATCATTGAAACGACCCAAAGAAACTGACCCAGATGATTCATCCGATGTGAAATCCCCATCGAAGTAAATAATTCATTCATTTATATATAAAATAAAAAATTTAAATTACAGCTCAAATTGATTTACTCATTTCATCGTGGGTAGAGATCGTGCTATTGCTCAATCATTTTATTTCAGGTTCAATCTAGGTGCTGAAAAAAATTCAGGTATATCAATATTCAACCTGAGTTCTTTATTCATATCTTTCATGCTTTACAGATTCGTGATAGTATGGTGGCAGTTTTCTTCGGACTTGCTTTATGCGACGAAAAAATAACGCTTGGAAATTTTCCCCTTTATAAAATTTCGTGATGCTTAACCTTTTATAGAAGCTTAGAAAGCAATATATTCTAGGGTCTATATCGTCATCCTTTGATATTTCTATAGCATTTTCGATTCTCTTTCTTAAATCGCCGATTGTTGCAAGGAATGCTTGTTGTGAAGAAACAGTTGTTATGGAATTTAGTCAATTAAAACGATATGATTGAAAAAAATTCTATTTTTTGGGGATATAGCACTTTTAAAGGTGAATTAAGAACCCTCTTCTATGCCATATATTGCATTAATTTGTGAAAATCAATGCATTGTGATTTCTTTTATAGGGAATTGCACTGAATATTTGCTCCTACATCCCATATAATACTGTGGTTATTTAAATCGATTTTTTATAAGTCAATAAACTTTCTAAGATATGAGATTCTATGTATTTATTTATTGATATAGGGTGTTTTATTTAAGGAATGGAAAAGCAAAGAGGAAACGTCTCAACACACCGCAAATGACCGATAAAATTGAGGATAACGCATCGGTAAGCGAATGGAAATTAATTCAACTCAAAGATATCGCAAAATTAAAAGCGAAACGATGAGAGATCAGAAATGAGCGGTTCTATTCACTTTTGCTTAGTGAAACAACTACACAACTTGGGGATGCATTAATTGAAACTCTAACGGATCGTCATTTTAGTAGCATGAGGTCTCCTAATAAGAATGGGCTATATTTTTTGCAGCTGACAAAGTGAAGGGAACGAATAGTTATATCCAAGTGGACCTTTTACCAAAGGTCGGCAGAAAGAAAATGAGCCTGCCGAAAGGAATGCCTTGAAAATCTGTGAGTATAAAGGGAAATGGCTTAATAATGAAGGAGGGAGGGTTCATTCGAAGCTATATGGCAACTTGAGTGATACTCCATAACCAGTGCTTAAAAGATGCTCTTATTCATGCTTTGTGATTTAGAAGTCGGATTCAGACGACAACCAAATTGGACAAGCCGCTAAGGGATGTTCGAAGAAGCGATCTAAGAAAGTGAAAGCGATGGAGGTAGACAATTCGTCGAACTCCGATGACGAGCCACTGATGGAGAAACCGAAGCCGAGAAAAGCTGCAAAAGGTGATACTACGAAAGCGGTGATGACAAAAAAGTCGCAACAGGGAGAAGCTGATAAGGATGATGGTTTGAAGGAAAGTATGATAAAGAAGTCAGTTAAGAAGGTTGATTCAAAATTAAAAACGAAAGAGAGGATATCCGGTGATTCAGAGGTATCAGAATCATCGAGCGATGATGCAAACAGCGGTAGTCGGAAAACCGATGATGCGAAGATTCGAAAAAGTGCTTCTTTGGAAGAGATGAAGCAGAAGGTGGCAGAGATGCTCGAATCGTCTTCATCGGATGATGGGAAGGTGGATGAAGGAAGAGATGAAAAGAACGTCGAAGATGACAATAAGAAGAAGAAAAGAGAGAGCGATGAGAAAATGAAAGAAAATTTGGCAAAAATGTTGACTTCATCGTCTTCAAACGGCGATTCGAGTGATGGTGCAGCGGAAAAGGAAAATAATACAGGAAATGATAATTCAAAGGTAGCATCAGGCTCAGAGGATGATGAACACAACGATGAGGATGACTTGAATGATCACGACAAACGCACTCTCAAGAAAAAAAAGTAAGTCACCAATTGCATCTATGCAGTGGGCTTAAGGGCATCCTTAGCCCATCTAGAGTCTACCTCATTTGAAGAAATATGACCATCAGCTGGGCTATCGTCGTTCTATGTCCGCATCATCCCTATCTATGAACTAGATAGTTTTTGGAGGGGGAGGGATATGGAGGAACAATGGCGCAGCCAGGCAGGTCTTTCTCTGCTTGGCATCTCAGAGTTGTAGTCATCCGATTTCATTTGCATTAAATTCAGCTAAACTCAAGCCACATAGGGATAAGGGTAAAGTTGTAATGATTTTTATGAGGTTGGAAATATAAGTGTGATTTTTTTTTGTGGGATTAGAGGAAGTACAGGTACGACTGTTTTTATGAGGTTGGAGGTGTACGTGCAATGATTTTTATATGATAGGAATACAGATATGAATGAACGTTTTTTCTTGTGGGAATGGGACACAGGTGTGAAGATAAAACATTATTCAACCGGAATGTGTGAGCTAGATCCTTGATACCTTTTACTGTCCACTGCGATTTTGGTCGAATATGGTGCCCGTAGATGAGAATGTTTTCGTCACGGATCGACAGAGTATGCGCCTAGCCAAATGTCATTTGATTTCGTTGAGATTGGCAAGGACTGATCTATTGGTTGCAGGCAGCTGCAGCCCATACCTTAAGCCTTATTAACAACTGTTATTATTCGAAGTTTTTCGGGTTTCACTTGTTTTGCTTTTTTCTCTCTCTGTTCTTGATCTATTTCAACTTTTTTTTTTTTTAGTTTTGGTGATATTACGGTAGAGATAACTGAAGTAATAGTTGCTGAAGCGATAAGGTGAACGAAGGTTGGACTTCTAATGGTTGACACCTTCCTGTGCTTCAAATTTGGTTATCTTTATAATCGATACATGGTTTTTTGACTTTGCTTGTTTGAGCTTACATAGGGTGTTTGCTTCTTATTTGACCTTATATAGGGCATTTGATTCGATTGGCATTCCTTGACTCGCGTCCATGGGTAACACTAGCAGTTGCAGAGTGTTAATCCACACTTATTTAAATTACTTGGCCGACTAAAGTTGCAATCAGCAATGGATGATGGAACAAGGCTAAACCTTTATAGGAAACGAGGTAAGAGTTGGAGAGAACGAAGACATTAAAACCCCACTTATATCAAACTTTTTTGAATAATTTAGTGTTGAGTAGTTTAAAGAAAGACATATTTCAGAACCAAAAAGAAGAATGAGACGAGTGAGTCTGCAGAAAAGAAGGTAAGCTTGCAATGTAACTTGTTATGACTTTTGAAGTATGTGGAATGGCCAATTTTTGCTTCTGTTTCTGAGGAGACTTTATCACATATGGCCACTAAAGTTGCTTCATTTGTGACCATCAACTGTCATTTCCACTTGAGCTTTGCAATAATTTTGTACATTCCACGATCCATCAGCTGGACCGACCAGTAAATGGAAAATACGGTTGTTATATCGGTGGCATTGTACGTAGTGTAGGCGCTTAACGCGCTTTATTTAATGCACATAGGTTATTGTTGTTATGCAGAATTTAAAAGTTCAGTGTGCTCTTCGAATTTCAATTTTTTTCGACTTTTAATATCTGATTTTGATGTTCTTGTACTGGTGTAGGGCAAGTTGGTGAGAGCGCTGAATTTGTGAAATCCCACCTACCACCTCATCTTTCATCCACGCTTCCTTTGAGCATTCAACATCAAAATTAAGGATATTTAGGGCGATCTTATGCTTACTTCTAAGCGTTTTTTTTTTTTTTTTGAGGCAGCCTCGGATTATGCGCACTAACAGTTGTGGTTATTTTAAAGACTTTCATCCTCCTTGTATCTCGAAAATGGAAGCAGCACCGGTTGTAAATTTCTAGCGCATTCAGCTTTTAGGCGATAAAATTCCTAGCTTGCAGGTTTTCTGCCTATAATTACGTACTATGAGAGCTTACATATGTGGCCGAACCGGTGCCCTGGATAAGTTCGATTTGCAATTTAATTTTGCCATATTCTATTATACTTCAGACGAGCAAAGTATCGAAGAAAAATGAATCGGATAAAGACAGCAGCGACTCCGACTTGGACACCGACTCCGACGTTGGCACTTCGATTGCGGTTTGGGCTATTTCCATCATTATACTTCCTCCTTTGGTTTTATGCTCTTTTGCAAAGTGAATAATTGTAAAATTTTGGCAATACCAATGTTTTTCAGTTCGGTAGTTTCAATCTGAAATTCGTTGGGCTCAGGGCAACTACATTTTAGGAACATAACCTCATCCACAGGTTTGCCACCTGTAATAATTTTTAGATTGATGCATCTGCAACCACCTGAAAAATTTTCACATTTCAATATACTTCGAAATTTTTGTACTTTTTTGCTTCTGCTTGAGTTGCCGATTAGGTTAGATTACCCCATCTAATCGGTTATTTAGTGTATTATGCTTTATTACGGGCGTTTTATTATTTGCTAGCAATTTGAGAAGTTGGTTAGTGATACCTGTGGCCATCTGAAGAACTACCATCAAAGCATCAGAAAACCTTCCAGAACCCAAACGTAGCATCGTTTTTCTGAAGAATCGTTGTCTCAGCTTTAATCCGTTAAAATGGCCTTGGTCCTGGACCACAAAAATGGTTTTTCTCTGGTTTCATAGCCATCCAAATCTGAAAAAAAACTGCAATTATTGGTATCGGGGCACTTTCTTGAACTCGAACGCATTATTGCCACCTTCTGAAGGATTCAACAAACTATTTCGCTTATGGGACCTTGACATAATTGTATATAGCAAAGTAAAACTGTATCCGGAATAATGTTGATTCCTTTAGATAAGGGATGAGTTGTAAGAAACGTCAGTTTTGGCAAGTGGTATGGCCACAGAAGTTTTGACATTTCTGTAGCATTGCTTTACTCCACTGTTTTTGTTCCTTCGCTTATCAGTAAATGTCTATTCTTGTCGGTATTCTAATCGAAAGACCACCACACTATTTTCATACGTACTTATTCATTAATTTTCTTTTGCTACTCCAATAGTGACAGGATTTGATATGCTCAACTTTTGTCTTTTGGCCTTAAATCCATATTCACATCTCTTCTATGTGTCTACAAAGAGGTATATAAATTTTTTTCGCCACGATTCAGTATCGTTTTCGATAGCCGACGCGCATGCTTTTGTGGAGTGATAAATGATTGATATGCGGCTATTGGTTTCAATTTCGTTGTCGCTTCCTGAAGTTTTAAATACAGTTACACGCATAGGCTCTAAAGTTGAATTAGTGAGGATTGGAATTTTTAGCAAAAGATTTGATAACCGTTTTTCTCTTCTTATGCTTTCTGAAGAATTTTTGATTGGTTAACATGTTAGAGTGTAGAGGGGATAGTAACTGTATTTCATATCTTTATATTTTAAAGAAGCATTTTATTTCTTTTTTTTTAAATTTTTTTATTTCAAAACAATTTAGACAAAAGAAACCAACGAGAAGAAAGAAGATTCGTCGGATACTTCGGTTGATGATGTTCTCGACAAGAAAGGTTCGAGAAAAAAATCTACGAAGGATGAAGATGATACGAATGAGAAAAAAGGCAAAAATAAACGAAGAAGCAAGGTATATACATTGGCTTGAATTTTATTGCATTGTATATCTTTGGCACTGATCTGTCGAGCTCCATTTGTGTATTTATCTGTGTATCTACGTTGGTATCTACATATGTCTGCATGTGTGCGTTCATGTCTGCATGTACGTATGTGTTTGCTTAAAGCAATGCTAGGTATATATTCATCCTTACTTCCCCTTCTATAGGTTTATGGGATCATCTCAGCACACGTATCACAGAATCCATAGCCACGATTTGATTTATTTATCTATTTGCAATTTCCTTTGATTAATCTCGTTCTATATGAATTGATATATATTCAAAATATCGAAGAAATTTCTGGTTAAATTTATTTGTTTCCAAATTATTTGATTCCAAATTTATGCTATTGTTGCTTTCACAAGAAAACATATATCTGACCGATTTCGAATTTAGTTTTTTTCGTGTTTGTGAGGCAACTGGCTAAACTTATAGGCTGGATGCAAAAAGCACCATCGTTGTACCAATCTTGCTGGCTATCGCGTTTTTTTTTTTCTCTTGTTTCATGCATTTGATGCGATTAGCGGAATTGCAGATAAGAAGCCATTTCAACGCTTACTTACTTCTTCGCTCACTTCCTCCCTATGTGTTTTAATCATTTATAGGGGAGGGCTTTTATTAATTGTCTACTGTAATGCATTTGGTATATTTTCAGAAGGAGAAGCCAGTGGAGGATTCAAAGGCGCAATACTTGAAAAGACTCAAGCATCTAGTTGTATTAGCTGGTTTACGTTTCAACTATAAGAAAATGTTCAATGGTGTTGATAACGATAAGACGAGAATCAAACTCCTCAAAGAAGCTCTTACCAACAAAGGTGTTACTGGTAAGTTTAAATATTCATTTTTCTTTCTTTTTTTTTTTGACTCGTCTGTCACTAAGCTACATCTTAATATTTCAATTGTATTGAGGTGGTGACCAAAGTTTGATGCTTTAGATAACTGCTGACTTTTCGTCAACATAAGGGATTGAGAAACGATTGTGTTTTGCATCTTGTATAAAAGTTGGAGAGGGAAAGGTTAGGATTAGAGAAGCAACAGTGTAAGGCTATGAGAAAATCTAAGAAGGGAGGATAGAAGAGGATCGTGTAGTTAGCGAAGATTTCGAGGGTGGTCCCACTTGAATTTTACAACGATTGGCCTATCATCAACATCTGGTTGTTAGTTGATGTTGCGCTTCTTCTATAGACATGATACAAATTTTGGATTGTTATTGCTGTATAACTTCTTTTGTCATGCATAACTGCAGTCACTGCTGTGTTGCCTATCCTCGCAGGCTGCTTAACTTACTACGAAAGTTTACCTCGTTCATCCTCGGTCGTTGTTCGCTCATTTTCTCTTCTCGATGTCTTGTGTGTGGTTGTGATCTGTGTCGTTTTAAGTTTGAGCCACAAAAAGGCTACGGCATTGAAATTTTGTATATATATATATATATATATATATATATATA
>JAAVTS010001162.1:19543-56882 GCA_022845575.1 Baylisascaris ailuri
TATATATATATATTCTAAACCATAAGGTGATGGCCAAAACGGAACAACAGATACTTTAAGTTCCTTTACGATTGCCACTTGAAGATGTCATATAATTTACTGTTGAACCATTAATCCGTGCACCCAAAATAGTTTTTCCTCAATTAAGCAGTACAATAGGTGAGTTGCATATGAAATGAGTTGCTATACTTTTTCTTGTTGTGTTTAGCTCTTTCGAGTTAATGAACACACTAATAAACTAAAATACGAAACAAATATCGTGCCACCCTTTGAGATTATTGTCTCGGAGGGGATAGAAAGTTTCAAATGATAGTTATTGCCAACTGTAAAAAAACAGAATAGTTATAATGATCATCTCAACAACTGTTCGATTGTTTCGTAGAAATTTCCTAACTAACGCATTAATAAATTTTCAGTTTTCAGCGTTAACCGTTGAAGGCTGCAAAAGCTTCAGATTGAAGAGAGAGGAGGAGCAAGAATTGGCCGAATTGAGCGGAAATCGTATCATCGAACCTGAAACTAGTAAGTTTCATTTCCTAATTATCTTTTTTTTGCATATAATTTCAGCTGTCAATAATTTTTTCACTTTTCCACATTTCGATTGTTGAGATGAAGAACAGCGATCATTCACATCCATTTATAAACGTGTTTATTTGTTAGAGGGTGCAAGATGAAGTGGCGCTTCAATGGTTTCCTAGTTGGAACTACCAAATAAACAGGCATACGCGCATGCATACGTGCGTAAAAACGCGTACGTATGCGCCAAGTAAGTTCGTTTTTAGTTTTTCAAAATTTCTGAGCTCACGAATAGCGTCATAGCTGTAGAAATTCATAGCTGTAGATTTTTTCATAGCTGTAGATTCTTGTTTAGGTTAGAAGGAGATTGCAAATGTGTAGACTTGTGTCTAAGCTTTATGAGCATAATTTGAGCTTGTTTACATTGGGGAATTTTTGAAGCAACACGTGTAACACGTGGAAGCCGACGAGCGGAACAAGAACGAAAGGTGAACAGAGTGGCACGATTATCGACGTCATCTTCAGAGGCCGATTCGGAGATCGAAAAAATTCGTGAAGAGAATGTTCAAATTTTCTCACGTCTTAAAGGGATTGTCTCTGATGAATCAGATTGAGTTCGCTTCGAAGACTTTTAAGGTCTTCGAAGACTGTTTGATTGCAATGCATATTGAAGTATGATATACTGTCGTTGCCTAGTGTTGTGATGTTAAAATGTTGTTGATTTTCATGTAGAGTGTTGCTTATCGCATCCATTCTATTCATTTTCGTTGTTACCTATATTTACCTTGCTGTATAATGGGCGTGCTTCATGCTTGCTTTATTGCCGACGTTTTTCTTTGTTTTATTTTATTCCTCGCGATAAAAAAAATATTCTCTACCTCTCTTATCACGATCGATTAAGCATAGCAAAGGACTGATAGTTGAATACAAAAGAAATATAAGCTAATCACGGGAATGTTAGTCTTTTCAATGACTACTAAATGATTGAGTTATGATCGTTTATTAAAAGTCCGTGTAAGGTGTATTTATAGTCTTTTTTCGCATTAAACACTTTTAAGCTTCAAATCATCACCTATGTAGGTATATGTTCATTCTCTTGTATTGTAATGTTTCTAGAACAGAAACTTAACTTGGATTGAATTGAATTATGCTCTAAGTGGCAGGCGGAAGGTTTGATATGGTGGAGTTCGATTTGGCGAATAACGCTTTCAAATTGCAGTCCAATTTTGCATATTATTTTTCCCACATAGATGAATATTCTCGATTTAATAGGTAATAGTGTTGAACGTTTATTGTTTATCACTTTGATAATAATTGATTGATGCATCAATGTGGTTATTCATTTTCATTGAAGAAGCTGTCATTATTAATCTATTATTTTTGCTATATGAGTGATGATGATTATTGTGTTCATTATTTGTTTTTATATGTTTTTAATTTTATACTTTAAATCGTTTATCTGTTTCTTCTTTTGAGTGTATCGTTTTATACTAAATTATGTTTTATGCTTTCATTGTGGTTAATACGATGCTTAGACGTTGCTCAGTTTGAGGACGTCTTCGTTGCTATATTGAATGAATTCTTTATTGGAACATGGAGCAATGGTGGACACTGGTTATTGAGCAAGCATCTTACTAAATGTGTGAGCTTTTTTTTTTTTTTTTTACTTTCTGACTTTGTGATTAATGCAGTAGTTGCTGAATGAAATACCGTCCAATACGGGGAATCGATTGGCGAGATAGTTATTTACGAAGTGAAGCATGCCAATAACCACATAAACGCCAATTTGACATATAAATAAGCGAGAAGATGACATATGTTTATCTTTCTGTACGGGAGGTCATTTTCAAATGTTTTCGTTTATTTACTTCTAAGATGGAAGACATTTCCTGTATACTTATGATTTTATCATTGAAAAGAGGAATTCGTCGGTCGAACATACTCATGTTGAAGATGGATTGCTGATACTATTCATGGTGGACAGGCTAAATGGGACAATCAGAGCTTAAATATATGAGGTTAAAGATTTCGAGGCTATTGCAGCCGTGAGTCGACTTCGAACGTCACGCATCGAATTATGTGAAGTGGTTGAAAGGCACTTGCGAATGCGCGGTGTACACAACAAGCATACGATGATCCAGCGTTTATTATTTTTAATAAATGAGATCCACAAATTATCGAACATATTTTATTCAAAATTGCTCATTCCGGTCATTTTTTTTAGTACTGGAGCAAGCAATAGATGTTTTTTTGTTCTTCTTTTAGCGTATATTAACAAATTAAGCTGTAGTGGTGGCCAAACGTTGATCTATTTGGTCATTCGTTGGTGAGCGGATGGTGGGGTGCGGTTTGTAGACGTTTGAGCACCGTTTCATCGCGATTGTATGCCGATTCGGTTCGTCGATGTGTTTGATCGTGGATGGTGCCGATGTAGTTCATCTTTGAAGTGCTGTTGTCACCTTTGCGATTCTACAGTTCGCTTTCATTCACGTTTAATCTTAGCATATGCAGCTCCCTAACGGTGTCATACTTTGTCCTGTCACATACTACTAGTCTTCGGCTTCGTACATTTTCATACCTTAGACATTCCGCCTTGTCCATAATGCATACAATATTGCTGTATAAGACAATGAGAACATGAGTAGGACCTGCGATCCTTAGCTCGAGGTCGCGCTAATTTCTGTCAAAAGATAGATAGATATTAGCACGACCCCGAGCTGATGCTAATGTCGCCTCCGCTGTTAGTCCCCTTGCTGCATTGGATTTGCCTGAGAACTAAACAGACGACGGATCTGGTAAAGTTTTTTATAAATATGCAAAATACAGGTATATGCCTTTACTGATAAAAATGGTCAAATTATTAGTAAACAGATGTATTAATAAATAAAAATAAATTGATTGTTTATTTATTAGTTGTTTATGTTTATCAAAAAGTTCGCTGAAGTAATAGGTGTTTTTAAAAGTAATAGTAATAAAAAAGTAATAGTAGGGGCATTTATTCGTGAGATGTTTTTAGAAAAGTGATTAAAAGAAACAGATGGCTGACAAGAAGAAGAGAAGGCGGCGTTCACTGGATGGAGTTGATGAAACACAAGAGCGCTGTACGATGTCGACCGAATCTTCGAGTACGCAACGTCGACGGTCGTTTCCACATACGACTCTTTCATCAACAGAGGTACTTAAACGTTTCAATAAGATTCCTGCAGTCAATCGCAGTGCACTTCCATCGAATCGAAACAGCAGTTGCAAAGCAGTTCGGTTAGTTCACTATATTTGATTAAATATGCGCCTTCAAAGATCACTTCCTTTGCATCGACCTTCTGATTCCTCAACTTTTGTACATAGTAGATTGTAATGTAGATTACTTACGTTAGCAAGTGTATTCCTTTTTTTTTGCAGGCGAAGGTTATCAGTTTCTAACTATTGAGTAGGACATCAAATCACGTTTCAGGATCGATATTAGATTAACTAGTATGGAATGAGGTGGATAACGTAACCGGATACCGATATTGTTGGCTTAGGGTGGAAATAACTGAGCTTTTAACACTCTAGTTTCGAGTACGATGACTCGATAAAACATCAAATTTATTCACTAGAATATGAATCTTTAACATAATCACATAATAATATTGCCAACATTGCAAATGTGGTTCTTCTATTCCTTCAAAAATCCGGACTGCGAGGATGGACAAATTGATGAAAGCCATTACTGCGGCTTGGTCTTGTCGTCATAGGTTTTCTGAGTCAGACAGACATGGGCCTCCGGAAAAACTGATTGCGTGATCACCGGAAAACTGATGGTCGGTTGAAGAGAGGGTCAGGCGAATACACTCACTGGAAGGAAATCTTGGTGCTCAAAGAGCACCGAGGTTTTCCTTAATGGCGATCGAAATATATGATTGTTGCATTGTCCTGAAGAAGGATCAGCCCACTTTTGTCCACCGAGTGTTGATGGGAATATTTGCAATTTTTATTGCCTTAGCTCTAGATTATGCTAGCCTGTGTGACGGATGCAGCATGCTCTGATCGGTTATTTCGTTGAAACATCACCAAAAGATAAGAGGAGCTTTTTTTGATGTAAGGAAAAACTAGGGTTGGTCTTTTTTTTTCGTCTACTCGCCAACATGTCTGCGCTCGTAGTGCAGTATTTTTGTGCAACACCCTAGGTACTATCGTAAGTTCATAAGTTAAAGATCCCGGCACTTCGATTTGGCCGCATCTAAAGCGTCGTCAATGTGAAGCAACTCGCATTCGCGACTAGTTAACCTTGGAAATTGATATTGCGGAATCGAAAATCTGCTGGAAAGGAATCTCAGCGATTGTTTAGCGACAGCTGAATCACTACCACCCATAAAGTTTCCCTTCCACATAAAAAATGAACCCAATTTTTCTTAGTCATTGTGAATACCAATTAGCAATCTAGTGTTGATTAATTAAAAGAGTCGAATATAAGAAGGCAATTAGGCATTGATTTGTAGTGTCGATGTATTGGGAATAACACTTTCACAACCAAGCAGCAGTAAACGTAGTTCTCGGAAATGCACACGATCGGATGTTGCGCAGAATTTACTCGAAGATAAAACAGTGACTATTATTTGTCCTGGTGGAGTTGCGGTGAGTTTCACATTTTTTAGATTGGTATCTTGATTTTGCATTATGCAGTATTTATTTAGGTATTTTCAGAAAAGTGGGGGCACTTTTATGCCACATCATAATGTATCTGATTGCTTAACATCGGTGAGGGATTAGGCTTTGAGTTGATATAGGTGGTTCATCACAACGGTTTTTCATTCAACGAGCATTTCTCGAATATTCCGTGAATAGCAAAATTTCCAATCAGTATGTTGTCGGCAGATTTCGTCGAGAAACTTTTCAATAACTTCTTAGAATAAATTCATTATATTCTTGGTGTCGTTATGGTCGCAGTGACTGTAAGGAAGAAGCGTAAGGGAGATTAGAGGGAGAAGGAGGAAGGAAAAAAAGAAGAGTTGGGTAATGTGGTCTAAATTGAGCCTCTGCTGGGGAACTTGATATGCTGAGGAAAAGCCTCATCTGCTACCCAGCTCAGCTGTACAATTCATGATTCGGTGGATATTGAAGGAGGGAGAGGAGAGAGAGAGAGAGGTTATTCACTCTCTGCAAAGTTTCCAGTCAAGGATAATTAGCCAGCCACTTATTCAGTATAGGAAAAGAAGGTCGATCTGATGCGGTCAATACTCCCACTTCGAAAATTTTTCTAAATTCGAAAGTGAACGAAATAACATATCACTTAAGACGGCACGATATGCGCTTTCTACATCTAAAAAAAACATAATTTATTGGTCGTTTTTCTTTATATTAAATAAGTTCTTGAACGTAATTTAACTTGCAAATTATGCAGAATTTTCATATTGAACGAAAACTCAAAAGCAATTTATTTTTAGGATGATGCTTTATCCTACATTGTTCTCTCAGAATGGTTCGATGCGTTTTTGCTTGTTGTTGATTTAATGAGTGAATATATGTTATGGTTCAATCCTTTTCGATGAAATTTGCTAGGACGATGGGAGGTTTGTGTGAATGAACAAATATGGCAAACTGGTTGATGGTTGAAGGATAAGTTTCTTATCTTATTGGGTCCACTCATGGTGGATAGTAATGATATAATAGCAATTTTATTGGTCGCCGATATATAAATTAAACAAATGCTTTGATTGTTAGTATATTTCAGCCACATCTACGAATAAGCAAAAATCTGCAAGTGCTAAAAGTGCAAGAGGGGTCGTTGGCGGCTAATAGGCTCGATCCAGGGGATATCATTCACAAGGTGAATGGCGAGATAGTCGTAAATAGGAAAGAGTTTTATAGAATGATGAACGATATCGCCAAGGATCCTGATTGTCAAGCGGTTTGTCTCGAATTTATCTCGCATTTGGTGCATTTGCATTTCCTTCAGATGATGAGGAGAGGGAATATTGTTTATGTATTGCCTAAGTTATTACTGTTTGGAAATCCACTTACGGTAACTGCTTTGGAAACATCTGACTAAAGAGATGTTGTGTTTTCACATCTTTTATGATTTTTAAGTCAAACATTCAGCGAACACCGAGCAATAGAATTATAAATTAATGAATCAGCGAACACCGAGCAATAGAATTATAAATTAATGAATTATAGAAGTTTTTTTGGGGTGGGAGGGGGGATATCCCAAAAATTTTCTCAAAAATATTTTTTTGGGATAGAAGTAATTTTGAAGTAGATATCCACCGCTATTTAATCAATTAGAGAACTGGGAAAAGCATATTCGCGCATCCTTTGTGTAGTGATTGCTTGGTTATGAACGGCTCATAGTGTAATCGATAAAATAATTTTGGGGGACTTAGCTTAGCAATTCGTCTACTTTCTTCACTTCAATCTTTAACTGAGTGCAACTTTTACCAATTTAACATCTAAATAAAAAATGATTTCTTTAGGTACGAATCGATTTCAAAAGGCCAAAACGTTTGCAAAAATTAAATGAAAAAGAAATATTCGTTGAATTACCGAAAGCGTTCGAGATATTGCCCGGATATGAATATTTTCTCGGATTTATGACGCTGTTCCCAGGATGCAAAATTGGCATTCATATCAAATCCTATAATCAAAAGGTTAGCTCGATATAATTTTTTTTCATATTGCTAATCTAGAAAAGAAATATTCGGAACGAGGAAGAAAGAGGTAAAATCGATTACAATATCAAGCTGCGATAAGCAATACAGTAGCGAGTAAAGTAAAAAGCCGTTCTTATGGTATAAAAATCTTGCTTCTATCCATTTATATTCTATTAAGCAACTTTATTTGCTATATATAAGCTTCATAAGAGTAGCTATAATATGAAGTTATGACGTCATATTTGCTTCAATAGCTGACATCACACTTATTGCTAAGAAATAGAGTTCATGCAATTAAATTCGCCACCATCAATATTTTTATTTCTTTAGAATAATTTTTATCATTTGAATGATGAAGAAAAACAAAAATATTTCATTGAGATTTAAGCTCCTTTGTATCGTTTATTAGCCACAATATATCTGATATAAATGTTGCCTTCAAGTACTAGGTGATTAACAAACGAATTTAAATTGGAAAGTAATAGAAAATATCAGAAAAAAATCAATAAAAAATGAGCACTATCTATTTCTAGAATAGCTTAATAAATATATGTATAAACACATAGTACTATGCATACGGTAACTTATACAGTATGCGTATAGCACAGCTTCTTCCTATCACTCAAAGGTCAAGATAGTGTCGTGAAGTCACTACTTGTTAGCGATATTATCTAGTGGTGAATGCCGCCATACAAACGCTGGCACTCAAGTTTTTATGTTAAGTGGTGATTTTTGATTTAGGTTTACGTTTCTTCAACAGAACCGAACAGTATCTCTTCCTGGACATTCCTTCGAGGGGATGCTATTTTATCGGTTGAAGGTACACCCGTAACTGCGGTTCAAGATACAAGCCAAAAAATTCTCAAAGCACTTAAGTCGAAAAAATCTGTGAGTATTTCCTCTGTGTTAGTTTTTTATCGGATAAACAGGTAGATAAACACGCAGACTCGTAGACATGAACACACGAATACGACGTTACCACAGTATACTATGCAAATGCGTATATGTAAAAGCTGGCCATTTGGCCATTCATGGCCGTAAGCTGGCCATTTGGCCATTTTGGCCACAAGATGGCCATTTATGATGTGCCCTTTTAAATGATTCCCTTACTTGGTGGAACATTTCTGTTCTTTGCAATGAATGACAGCTGAAGCTTCACATAAGGGAGAGAACGGATGCCCATATGTGGATATTCGCTTTTTTTCAACTCTTTTGCCATCTACAAACCAGATGTTTTACTTTCATTTCCTAAAAAGATATCGCTTCCGATTAGAGGTATGATAAATGCTATCGTTCAGTGAAACAATAATTTTTATTATCTCTTATGCTTTCATCTTGCAAACGAATTACTTGAAGATTTGCAATTTTCTTTTTGTTTCTCTTTTATTTCTGCAACAAATATTCTTTTTTTTCCGTAAATTATATAAATTTCTTGCTTGATTCAGTGGAATATCAGTTAAAGGTCTATAGAACAAACATACACATGAGTGAACAATCAGGGAAACATGAATGTCGAAATGCTAGAAAGGAAATGAAAGTTGAAATGGATTCGATGCGGGAATATTAAGCTCGTTCACGGATGCTCTTTACGCTTTTCTGAAACTTTTCATTACTCACAATAATTTGAAATTTCGCGTTTCCTGCTAAAATTACCTCTTCATTCAACTGACCTACAACAAGTAGATTTTCTTCCCAACCTACGCAGGTTTTTTCTATAATGGGAAAACTTCAGGTAAAAAGTGTAATCGAAAGGCCATCAGTACCAGCAACTTATCGATTAGCGAATTTCGCATTACTTTACAATAAAAAGAATGAAATCGATCCAAAAATGGCCGATGATGTGATTGAAATATGTAGAAGAGAACTCGACGTTTGGCGATCAAAGAAAACACCAATTGCACTACCTGGAATTTTGCGGAAAAAAACACACAAAGGAAAAGAACCACAAAAGTAAAGCTTTCATTTCTTTCAAATGAGCTTTTCAACGAGAATACCAATCAAGGTCATTTGTAGGGTCATGTTGAGGGGATAATTGCATAAGTAAAAGGAATCATCGCATAACACTAGAATGCTCTACTACTGTGATTTGCCAAAATTTGTGTCGAAACTTAGGCTCAATTTTTTGCAGGAGGTAGGATTATAGGTGATTTTCCTATCTTCATTCGTCAACAACAAGAGAGGGTCACTGTTTTTCTGTACCAAACAAGCTGGCGATATTCCTTCGGTGAAGTGAACAACATATTTCACAAGTGAGGTCAAGAGTAAACCTATGATTGAAGAGAATCTTTTCCTGTTTCCCTCCTTCTCCTATCTCACCGCTTTCATCTTCCTTCCCAACCTTTTCTGCTCTTAGAGCATGAGATGTGCCATACAAAAAAACGTGTAGATAGATATATTAAAGCTTTCCACGAAAACAAGTGAGCAGCAAGAGAATATATAATATAGGACTTTTTACCTTGATTTCATTGGGGAGAGTAGAGTCATGAAGGTGAGCTATTACTGTTTTCTGTTATCAAAAGCGCAGAATAGAGGGGAGGGTCCTTTGCTACTCTCAACCCCCTCGGAATACTATTCCTGCTCACCTATCGCTTCGTTTCTACGACAACTTCAGTCTTCTGCTCAACGTGCTAATGAATTTGGCCTTTCGCACACGGGTCGCTCCCCTTGAAATGCATAGTTTTTAAACCGATAGTACGCCATTTGTGTGTTTTGCGTTGCGTATGTGTTTTTCGATGTTTGACTCACATATCTTTCGATGCTACCGTATAATTAAAATAGGAGAAGTGAAAGTTGCAGATATACAGTAGCGATAGCACCGAAATCGACCGAAACGAGTATCGCATGCGAATCGATCAATTTACAATGGTTGCAGAGCGTACCGGAAAGATGTAGTGGTGATGAGTATGAGAAAGCAGCCGGATCGTTATTACGTCGAAGTACAAGATCTCCTGCAGACCCTGCCAGTAAGCGGAAGTCATTCAAAGGTAAAGGTATTAGCCGAAGATCATTAAAACCAAGAAGACATTCGTGAACTACAACGTGTTCGCTCATCAAATCTGTGATATTTTTCATCGCATAACTAAGAAGATTGAATATGAGAGTCTTTTGAGTTCTCATCGTAAATATCCTATGTAAGAAATATGAAATTAGATGAAAAAAAAAATCCGAAGGTCCATCCGGATTTTTCGTTATTTGGAAATTTCAGACGAAGAAAATTAGTATCCGGGGAACATGGATCAATTATCACAATATTATAGTCGTGTGGGGCTACTATAATGGAATAATCCGGCTAATATGAGGCTTTCATGTATATATGGTCAATGGAGTAAAAACCTCGTAAATTGGACGTTTCACATTATACTACAAACAATTGCAACATTTGAATGATGTTTCTTAATGACTGAAGAAAAAGAGTTGAATATTTTTTCATTTAATACAAAATTTCTAATATCTACGTGGAAGAATTCTTTGTTTCAATTTGATTTCAAAAAAGATGAGTAAAAAAACTCTTATCAAAAACTAGTAATTGTTCATAAATTTATAATTTTTACTCTATCAAATAGTGAAATTATAAGCTATCTTAACGTTCATTTCATATTGGTCATCTTAGAATGTTCGAAGAATTGTTTGCTATTTTTATGACATCGAATGATGTTCTCGTTTGTATGAAGTGCTATTTCTGTAGAATAGCCGTCGCAAGGTTGATTCGTAAAGCTTCATCTTTTATCGACGAAATAATATGCAGCTAAAAAAATTTTACATAGCCATTACCGTTGACCGGAAGTGATCCTTATAGTTTGACCATTGTAGTGCTTAATCGCAATCATTTCAAGTTCGAATACTTCACCACCTCTAATTAATTATAGTTTATTCTATAATTTCTTATAGTTTGTATGATAGAAACGTTGTAAATTGCACTAGTGATATGCCATAATCTATTAATTCGAACGAATATATTCGTACATCTTAACGTTCGTTATGCATTTGAAGAGATGCCAGTCGGCTGTACACAACATCTGCTAAGTGATGTGCCTCTTTATGTGCTGTAATGTTTGTATCATATTACTGTTGCTTTGCGAGATGTTTTTATACATCAGTCCATTTTATAAGAATATTTAAATGCTTGCATTTTATAATCGATCACTAATGTTCAAATATTCTATTATTCATTCAAATGTAATAGACATAACAATATGTTGATAACATCGCGATTGTGCATTGTAAAGAATCTATAAAAATTAAATGGATTTTCATCGTGTGCAAGACATTTTTATTACCAACCGGCTGGAACTTTCCCCTTCCTTACACATCCCATCAGAAATGATAGGGTTTAAACAGTTGGCATTTCTTTTATCGGCTAGTCTGTGAAAAAAAAAAAAAACCCAAATGATTTGGATCGATTTTTACTAAGTTTGCAAATGAATTTGTATTCGTAGTTCAATTATTCTAGTTCTCTCCACAAGAGACTGCCAACTGCTTAAGCGCATACCTGTTAAAATAATATTCTGATGCTTCCTCATTCGTGGATATAAACAAGTGGCGTGGTTGAAACCGCCAAATGGTGTAAACCAACAAAATACCATCCGTTTATTCAAGATCGAGAAGATCACGTCGAGATGATAAGATGATCGATGATCGTCACGTAATGCTGTAGCTCAACAATATTCAAAGTCTTTTATTTCGAGTGAGAGTAAAGTTGCTTGCAATTTTTCGAACTCTATGATGTGGTTAAAAGAACACTTGTTGAGTTTGCACTTTTAGAATGGTCTATGCCACATCAAATGCACAACCATGTCGGTTCAGTTATAGCTTATCATACCGACAAGAAGCAATGCATCATTCAATTTTTGTTTGTATCATCACGAAAATCAATATTTGTCGAAATCAACATCAATTTATTAAGGAGCATAAATGTTAGCAACAACCAGAAACACGGAGGTTTTACTCCTTACACTTGGTACTCCTATCAGTAGAGACCCATCAAGGAGTAATGGCAGCTAATAAACGCCTCAGCAGAATGTTCAAAATATGCATTTCTGATCGGTGTATTTATTCAATTTGCTAAACGAGATGTAACTTATTTGAAATCTTATTAAAATTATGAATTTAGCTGATTTGACCAAATGCTATATTAGTTGATAACGGGGCACATTATATCATTGATTGATAATGGATATAGAAACGACTGCATAAATGATTTGATACGTCAATAATCTTAACGATGACGTCATCCATAAGCAACACGCTAATTACTGTAGAATATAAAAATCGGACCCTATCTTCTACCGTGTAACAACGTCTCAACTTAGGCACTTAATAAGCAAATAGAGAAATTTGCCAGAGGAATTTCCTTACATCGGCTAGTTCCTTTCCTTACATCGGCTAGTTCCATAAAGTTCCAATAAAATGTACCGTACAAATTAAAGCCTTCATAGTTTAAATGATCTCGCCTTTCAAATAGAATTTCCATAAAATATTTGTCTTTCTGGCGTTCCGATGCGAAAAAAAACATTCGTTGCATTAGTTGTACAATTTTTTTAAAGCAAATCTAACCGTCTATAATTGTTTGGAGTTGACGCATCAGCGTAAAAGATGATAGAGATGGTTGGCTTAGGATACCCATTATATTTGTATTTCTAGCTGAAATGGGTTCTTTTGGTTGAAACGATCAAATAAACCAATAGACAAACACATATGCAACCACATAGGCATATGTACTAATACGACGTTGCTATAATCGGCTTTGCAATCGTATATTTGCAAATAGGCGCAAAAAAAAAAGATTAAGTTATAACGAGTGAATAACTACGATAAATTTTTGTTACAGTAATGATGAGTAATATTTGATACAATGAAGACATGAATTTATAATGAATATTTAATTGATTGCGAATAAATGCAACCGAATACAATTGAATAGTGATATTAAAAAAAAACAAAAAAAACAAGAGAATAATGTGCACAATTTGTTCGGAATGTAATGCCAATGTTTCTTTTGTTCGTTCATCGAGAGAGTATCTGTTGCAGCACATTACAAAATGCTTTGCGATTGCATAACACCATTGTCTGAAAATCAATTGCTTTCACTCTGATTGTATTAGTATATCAAGTGTTATCCTCTCTTTTTTTTGTTATTAAATATTTCCTCTGCTAAAATTAGCGACGTATTCCGTTTACAAATTCATTATTTCCATATATAAGAGAAATTTTTGTGTATTCATTATTATTATCATAGTGCATTGCTTCTTAATGCAATATTCATTTGATATAACTTCGTAACAAAGAGAAGTGAAGAAAATGCAAATTATTTTTGCAGATAATTAAACCAATTTTTAAGCAGTAAAGCATTTTATAGCAACATATTAAAGTTGATTTTTTTTTTCTTCAAAAATAGGCCCATATCCATCTTTCGATATTGTTTCATTTCCTCAACCATATCCACAAGATTATGGCTATTTTTTGCTATTTTTTTGCGTTGATTGTGATAAGATAGGTGTTAAGCTATGAAGGTATTCAACATTTTCATAGTTATGAATTAGTTCTTCATGTTGGCGTAAAACGATGATCAAAAAGCTGCTAGCCTGATAGGCAAACTGCCAATTAAATACAAGAGGAACGTTTTTTTGCTAGGGGTGCAAAAAATATAGATAGGCCGACTGATTGTGGCAAATCGTAGTTGTCGAACGTTTGCTTGCCTCTTGCTCGACGCTTGTTCAATCTCGTTACTCACCTAGTACATCCTATTCGTTTATCGACTTTTATGTGCTTCGTTCAATTGGTACCAATGATTTCCACGTAATGGAAGCTGTTATTAATCACTTTCATAAACCAACAAATATAAAGTATTACAAAAATTGGAGCACCTCTATGAGAAGGAACTCTCACAATTAGTGGGAAAGATTGTATTTACGACTTCCTAGAGATAAATTCGCATCAGTTTGCTAACTGTAACTAAAATTTCGAGAGAACACTATTACTGATAAGTAATATTGTACTCTAACGATAAGTTGTGATTTTATAATCATTTCAGTCACAAATAATTGAAATAGCAAGATGAAATAATATATTTTTTCTATTTCAACAGTTGAACATATAATAATGATAAGCTCAAATGCGTAATTTATCAATAAAATACAATCAAATATATGAAAGAATATGTTGAGAATTGTTTCACTTATCCTTATCACCAACAAAGTGCCGAATTCCATTTGCTAAGCTTAAGTGGTAGTTTTGCTCTTGTTGAGTAGTGCAATTGATGTATAGGTGTACATTTGGTTTTATGCCTATCACGAACAAATTTTGTGCTGCACTTAGCCATACATATATCTTCTTTCGAAGCAACGAAATGGCAGTCTATTCATCAACTCTGATTTACTACCGTAGCGTTGCAGTTCAAGTAGCTTTGCTTAGCTAGAAAATAAATCACTTTATCACTCTATCTGTTAAGAAATTAGCATTCGCTAAGCATCGTAATATTTTCGATCATAAAATTTTTGCTTGATTTATGTAAATTCGTTGTTGAGTATATGGTGAATGAGGTGGACGTGGGGAGGGAGGAGGAGGGAGAGAGGAGGGGGAAAGGTCTATGTTGGGAATCGAAGTGATTCTCTTGACTATCCTAACATCAATTCCAGTAATAGCGCTCTTATTTTGCTGAATTTTCGCTATTTGTTTTGGCGATCAAAGTGAAGCAGCTTTTTTCGCTCAAACAGAACTTACAGTGTATGGAAAGGTCTAAGATCTGTTAAGATGGGCAGGCGCAACCCCCTAATTTGTGTTATATATACTGAAGAGATCAACTATCATGAAGAAGTGAATTTTGCTTATTTTAGAAGAATTTTACGCACATAGAATGATAATTAGCAAGAAATTTTCAATATTTTTTTCCTCCCGTATATCTCTTTCAAATAAAATACGCTTTTATAAACTTATATNNNAACTTATATAAGCTTGTTCGAAAAAAAAAAAATTACGATAGTCAAAAATTTATTCAGAATGTGGAAATTCAAACTTAACGGAAATTCTCTTATATGAATACATGAATAGTAGATTATTGTCATAGAACTTTGCGTAATTGCATAAAGTTTTTGTGATTCTAATGCAATTTTTTAGATGATATTTGTTTGCATTTGTTGATTGCCATTTTAGAATTGATTTATTTTATTTACGTTCACATTTCAATGTTCTCATAGCTTGCCCCACTACATTAAAGAAGTCGAAAGATATTTGGTTGAGATGTAATGATTCTTAATCAAATGACTAGCTTGTTCAATAAACAATCGTGATATTTGCACGTCGACGAATTGATGAAACCAATTGAATTGTTTCAGTTCGTACTCTTTGCCAAGCAACTAATATTTGTCATTCGGAATCTCTTGCTTATGCCCATAGTAATCGGTAAAATTTTTTGCTCCAGAAAGAACGTTGTTGATTTTAATAGATAGATAAGAGATCTTTACGTATATCTTAGGGGTGCTGAATTGCATTCATTGCTATCATCGATGATTTTTTTTTTTTTTTTTTTTAGATGCAAAACAGAGGGTACGAATGAATGTGATGTAGGAGAGGTTTTTGTGGCGTCACAAAGTACGCTTGTTGCATAATTATGCAAATCGATGCAAAGCGTTGAATAGGCCAGATGCTTGCTTTGCTTCTATTCGATAGTGACCAACTTATGGAATTAGACATCGAGTCGATAGAGACTCGCTTCTATGCTACAGTACATGTGGCTGAGTGAATTTTGGATGTGACTAGGTGGATTTTGAGTCTTTTTGGGTGGGTTCTAAGTCCGCTTGGATGGATTCTAAGTGCGGTCGGCTGGATTCTGCTTTCGTGTTTGTTTTTTTTTTTTGCATACAGCTTTATGATTACACAAAAGTTGCATGCAATATCTATAAGCATTGGCATCATTTCTGTGCGTATGCATGTAAAGGAGAGTTTATGCAATAATCGATCGTAGCATTCCAATCGGTATTTCAATATTTTTCGAATATTTATATACCATATATTCCAATTGAATCATAAAAGCACATATTGTATTATCGTTGCAGATGCGCTTTCCCACTTGTATTATAGGCAGAAAATATTGAATATCCCTCGCTTTTCTATTTATTAGTTTTGTATCTAATGCAATTCTCAACAAATATATTTGTATTGTTGTGTTATTCCGATTTTTCCGAAAATTCCATCTTTCAGAGGATATTAACTGTTTTTTTTTAATTGGTAAATACGGTTATGTTGTGAATATTAAATAATGAAATTAATAGATTTTATCACCGACAAAAAATATTCCCATTAAGAAAATTGAATAAACGATAAAATGAGTCTTCTTTAATTATGAATCTCAATGAATTAGGACAATTCTGTAACAAGCGTTGTGTTTTCTAACTACGAATTGAAAGTTGATCTACGAGAATATTTGTAAGAATCTATTTCGTCGAACGTTGCAGTAATATGATCCTTGAGGTGATAGTTGATATCTTAGCGGTGTAATGTTTGTTATCTACACTTTGTATAGATCGATACAATCCGAATTGCATCGATCAGTCACTTATTTGTGAACACTCGAACGTGACGGTCTTCTGCAGTAATTTCCATCAAAGAAACTAGCATTCTTTTTTTTTTTTTTTTTTTTGATCGTTTAGTATAAATGTTGGATAATCGGTATAAAAGTACTTCTTTGAATAGCCTCACACCTAAACAATGATGAAGATCGTTTCAAATGGTCATTGGAGCTATTTCTTTTTTTGATATGATCATATTCATTTTTCATTTCTTTTTTTTAATAAAATTTTTCATTTCTTCTTTTTATGTGTATTTTTTATAAGTGTAATTTTGCATAAATGTTCCATGTATATATGTATTTATAATACAATATGCCTACATGTTGCATATATGCATGCTTTATATAAACGTATTCATATTAAATATATATGCATATCAAAATATGTGCATTTATTAATGCGGTAGTTTTAAGTCATAAGTCACAAAATTTGCAACAATGCAATTCTGATGGTTAAAATTTCTATCACAAATTCATAAACGAAATGATTTCGGTGGATTGTGTTCTCGACGAGTGATTACCGTTCAAACGTTCTGTACAATTTATGGCGTAAATTCTACAATCGATTGTTTGTTATTTATCTACTTGTTTTCAGTAGCTAGGTGGGCAGTTAATCTGCTTGCTGAATCCGCAAATGCATCTAACATAAAGGCTCAACCCACATTTGTGTACGAAAGAGGTGCCCCAGCACACGGGGAGAGAAGCGGGGAGCTATCAGCTGTTTGATGTGATGGAGAAGCTTTTCAGGTCGGCAGGTAGCCGCTCGAATAGATAGGAGTTGCTTTCGAAAAATCGTTTGCATAGGGGAAAATATTCGAAGGGGGTAGGCCCTTATAAAGGACAGAGACTGAAAAACGCTTACTTTTAATAGCGCTATATTTTTTTTCACATAATTTGTGCTACAGCACTATGGAATAGCAGTTGATTAGCGTTTTTTTTTTCTTTTGGAAGATTGCAATCTTGGCGTACGTTTGCATCGCAACGCAATTCTTCCCCTAATACTTCGATTAGCTGAACCAATAATCAGATCTAATCTTCTCTGCTTCACTGCGTTTTCTTGCTCACCTGAATATGTATTTGTTTTCTAATAGTAATATACAACAATTCGAAAACTTTCGATGTAGTAAAGTGATTTCGAAGTTCTGAAGAAAGTGAAAGCATAGCATAGTATTGTTCAAATATATATGGAAATTAGCAGTATTGACTTGCAAAGTTTCTTCCAACTAGTATATGTTCAATAATAATCAAATGTTGTATCTCTTGGTGTTTCTTGTTATTTCTAACTCTTAATAGTGGTGACAAATTACAAATTGCCTGTCTATTCTAGTTAATTAGCAAATGGAATGTTTTCAAGATCAAAAAGATCAAAAGTAGGTATAGGGGAAGATCGGGAGAGGGTATAATATCCTATCCAAACAACGAGGAGTTTTCTTCACGTATCACATAGTTTAAGCAGGTTTTCACAGCTGCTCAATAAATTGAGAGCACTTTCGTCCATTCGAATTTTTTTTTTCACTTAAAATTTCAAATCTAATCACTTAAGCCGCATAACAGTTTTCTTTTATGAGATTCATTTACTCCGCAATAATAATTAAATGAATCTATATTGGAGAATGTGAAGCACACTAAAAAACGTGGAATTTTCGACTCAATTGCGGTGTAATGTTAGGCTTTGAGGTTCAGCATTCGGGAACATCCGCCGTGGAAATGAATAAACCCACGCGGTCCCTTGTGGTACTACCATTGTGGTACTCTCTTATAACAAATATCATTCTTAATTATAGATCATTTAGAGCTGTATGCTCTAATTGTTTAAGTTAATTATAGATCATTTAGAGCTGTATGCTCCAATTGTTTAAGTTAATTATAGATCATTTAGAGCTGTATGCTCTAATTGTTTAAGTTAAAGAATGCGCATTACTGGCTTATTGCTGTTACTCGTACCGTATGCGGCTACAATTTCACGGCATCCAGTTTGCTCGGAATACGGTCTCAATTGGGCAGCCGAGATTCGTTGCCTAAGGAATCTGCTGAATAAATGCTACCAACATAGCAATATGCTATTCCCACATGGTACGTTAGCCAATGATTAGTTTCCAGCCTCGCATCTCATTGTCCACCAAAGGTCGAAGGTCATTTTTTCTATGAAGCTGTCAAACTTAAGTCTCAAAGTTGTATTTCGGATCCATTAAATGCTGCTCATTTCTTAATTCGTTGGTGCCAAAAATTGGCAAAATTTAATCATTTGCATTTATCATTTTATTGCATTTGAGTTCTTCTTTAGAGATACTAACCATTAGGTAATTAGTAAGATCTGAAAACCTTAGGCAGTTAGGTCCCAAGCTATATTTTGTAGAGTTTCAATCTTCGGATGCTGAGATAAATCTACCAATACCGTCCGCTATTTTATAAGAATCTTAACGAAACTCATCTCCATAGTGAATTTATTGCATCTAACTGTTTATATAATCATTTTTAACTAATTTGTCTAATTAAGATCTAAGAAGCGGTTTCAAACATATGGGAAATTATTATGAGCTACCAGAGTATTCAAAAATACGAGCTCAAATGGCACAAATCGATGGCTATATCCAAGTGACATCAACAACCACTCCAACAACCACATCTCCCACTACGTCTACCAGCACGACAACTAGGAGCACGAGTACCACCACCACAACCACCTCAGGTAATCGGTTTCATCCTCAATACTATTACAATAGGGTATTGTCAATTATCAATAAAAAAGATAGGTTAATCCCGTATTTAATCGCTTTCAAAGATGAATGAAGGGCCAATAAATGAAGTAGAATTTAAATTCATAGTTAAGAGTAGCAAATTTAGTGATGCTTTTATATATTTTATTCTATCACAACCATTAACAAGAAATTTATATGCAAAATAGCCTACATCATTATTGTCTTATCCCTTTCACGGAGCATTTAAGCGATCGAATTGGATACACCCACCTAACGGATTGAAAATTGGAGTTCTATATTTCTACAAGGTAATGGTATGCGTCACTGTACTCATACTTTAATTCCCTCTCCCCCCACCTCCCTCCTTCCCTCAAAAACACTTCAACGAATTTCCTGATATCTTCGATTCTGCATAGTCGGCTGCCCAAAATTTATGCGATTATTCTTTCGACCAAACATCACGCCAACCGGCTGTCAATTGTTACAGAGATTATAACATAGAAAACAAGTAATGAATTTTCTGGAATGGATTTCTGAAAATCACTTATTTATTTCGTCGCTTAGTGAATTTCTAGCGAGGAAATTTTACACATTTGCTGATTGATTTAAAAATTCCACTAATTTTTCTAATGGGACTCATAGATTCAAAGACGATTTTCTTCAATAAAAATTCACCATTGTAAAACGCATAAAAAAACAATCATTTTGCACTTCATTCATATTGGAAATATTTATATCTCATCCACTAAAAAAAATTTTTAATGCGCTATTACGAATTTATGAATCGTATGAATGAATTTAAAACGATGATACTTTTTTAGAATTAACCCATCAGATGTAATTTTTTTTTTTTTTTTTAAAGATTTTGAAATAAAGAAAAAGGAAAATTCTTCAATTTTACTTCATAAAAGCTGCTATCCGCAATAATTATTTTTATTTTCAGCACCTCTAACCACTCAATCGATAAATTTTGAAGAAATTCGATCTATTTTATTGAAAGAAACGATACAAAAAATGCATGATCTTGAGTCACGAGTGAATACTCAATTGAGAACAATCGAAGAGATTTGCAATAGTAAAATCGAAGGCATTAAATGGGAAGCCGAAAATAAAATGAGGAAACTAAACGTGAGTATGCTTTATAGTTCGTTTTTTTTTTTTTTTTATAGTCAATCTTAAGGGGATATAATTTTCTAACCAGAAAAAAAAGAGGGAAATTTCAAATTTAAACTTAACTAATAGGAGGTTTTTATAGGGCGCATAATAATTTTAATTTAAAAAAAAGCGTTTATAAATTCATTGAGTATATTTATAGAGTATTTTATCATTTTTTCTTCATAAATTCTCTTTTAATTTATAGCTTAAATTGCAGTACAATTTTATGTCAAATATTTCATCATAATATCAGTGTTCTTGGCATTTATCTTTTTAGCTATTTTATAGGCATTTTTCTTTCGTTAATAAACTCTTGAATCTTAAAATATATTCTTAGTAACTTGTGCATCTCTAATAACGATGATTGAATATTTGAAGCTGTCTAGATAATCCATTATCATCACAACCCGGTGGGTATGTAATTTGTGACTGCATTTTTTTTTTTTTTAAACTTCAAAAGAATCTCTTCTACACAATGTGAACTGAGTGGAAAAAAAAATAAAATCCGTGGGGGAAAAAAAAATTCGATTAAGACAAATTACATGTGGCAATTCGAACGACATATCGGTTTGATTGTTTCACGAAAAAAGAATTCAAACGAACGTAAAATTTGGCAAATATTTCTTTTTATAAATTTCAAGAAAAATATTAAATATCTCCCATTCAATGTTAAGTAATTATTTCTCTCAAAATAAAACAATATTTCCATCTAAAAAAAAAAAAAAAATCACATTTTACATGTTTGAGAAAATTTTTAAGAAGCAATAGTGTAAACGTTGACAAATTGAATCTATTATACGCAGCAGTTGATATTATCTCAGTGATAAAAATATATAAGATCAAAGATCGTATGAGTATTTACTTGTAGAAAACGATACGATTCATGACTAAACGTATCTATCGTTTCGGTAAAGCGGAGTACATTTATGTTGACGATAAGGAGTCATGGTATGGCGCGGAAGAGCAATGCGAAAAATGGGGAGGACATTTAGCGAGTATTGCGGATGCTGCTGAAAATAGATTCCTTCGAGGTTTTTTTTTTTTTTTTTTTATTTATCATTTTATTTCCACTTAATTTAAGACGTAACAAGAGTTTGAAATCAACATCCAACAATGTTCATTTCTAACATCAAATAAAAGTGGCACATATTAATAATGATATTCTTTACATACGTCAAAAGAGTGAAATAAGTGGCACTAGTTTCACCAAGACTAGAATTTTGCAATGTTTTATGATCAGTCTACGAGTGAAACTGCATAGGAAAATTCTAAATTTTACTTACACGTATGAGAATTTTTATAGTGAGCGCAGAAGTTAGAAAATTTTCTGAAAAATAGAATTATAATGCATATATATTAATCTTTTTCGTGAGGGTGGCTATAATTGGCGTTGTAGGTTTACCAGCTGAAACTATCGCATAGACACAAGTATATTAATCAACATACACTCGTATATGCATTCATATATGGGTACATATTTAGATACCTGCAATCATATATTCACAATGAAAAATTGCTTTTCATATAATAGCTTCGACGAAGAGGAATTGCCGCATAACCATGAACGGCAAAGAAAGATTGAATTTACTATTCAATTCCGTATTTGCATAGTAAACTAGCGTTTTCATCTATTCTTTTTTGCTGCTGTTAGAGGTCTTGGTGTAAAATTGGTTTTTTTTTTTTTTTTTTTAATGTTTGATGAGATTTTTGCAGCTTATTCTAGGCTATTTTTGGCATTTGGGGTTTTGAATTTTAGGAGGCTCCGAGTTGTTTTCAGAAACTCTTCTCTGAGTCGATGGTCATGGAAACCGATTATGAGGCCGTTATGCTCTCATGAAACTTAGATCGAGCATATTTAACCATTTTAAAATATAGGTTTCCACTGTTAGGAAATCTCTATTTATCGACCAGAGGGAATGAAGGGATTAAATCTTTTTTTCTTTTTTTTTAAGGAGAATTGCCACATCGCAACGAATAAAATGTCAAAAATTTTTTAGATATTCATAAATGGTTCGCATGGATTGGTCTTAATGATATACAAAAGGAAAATAAATACGTTTGGTCGGATAGTAGCAGCTTTAGGTTCAAGAATTGGAAGAAAGGTGAGTGCATATACACTTTTATTAGTTCCTATTAGAAGTTCCATATTTTCGAGCGTCATTTCAGTAATTTTCACATTTAATATATTCAAATAATGGAAGCAATCCTCTTCGGTAAAAAATATGACGTCATTTTCATTAGTAAGAGGTGCGGGTTGCGTTGAGAATGTGAGCTATAGGCGCATGCCACACTAGTCAACGTTTCGTCCTAATGTTAGCGTCATGAATGACGTACAACACCATCAAAGCAACAATGACCTATTATGACCTATAGGTTCGCATTCAGAGAAAATGTCGACCTGAACGCACCATAACGACTACAGTAATTAGAAAAATATGACGAGGAAAGCATCGCCTGAAGTCAGGTTCAAATTCAGCTATAAGCGTACGTTTTTCACTAGTAGAAATTGTGGAGAAGAAAAAAAACCAAGTTTCAGGTCAACCGGATAATGCGGATTACAACGAAAATTGTGCTGAAATGGGTCCGGATGGAATGTGGATTGATTCGTTCTGTATGGCGGGAAGACATTATATTTGTAAGAGAATATAACTATGCCCAACATGGCACCACTTACATACCATGCCATTATCATTCAACTGATCGAACATGATTGACCAACCGATCTCCAATTTCAGTTCGACGCTTTAGAAAAAAAAAAAAAAAAAAAGAAGAAAACAACCCGAATTTGATATCGTTGCATCTTATTAGTAAATTTGATGGGATACAACAATCACATTTTGAAAGTTTCGATAAGAAAAAAATGAAAAAAATTTTAGATCTCTGAATTCATTCCATTAAATTCAACTCGTTGAAATTAACTCAACTCGTTAATTCAAAAAAAAATGAAAAAAAAATTCAACCCGTTGAAATTAATAGTTTCGAATGGCAATGGTATAACATGATAGATTAATAATTCAGAGAAGTTGTATCACTTAAGTTCGCTTGAATCCTCTACGCATAATTTGTTTTTTTTTTTTATTTACCAGTGAAAATTTCATGTGCATATGAATATTCTCTCATTTCAACACGTTTATTTGTTATATGCTTCCTCATTTTAGTACATTTCTTTTGTTATGTGTTCAGCAAGTTGATAATAAAAGATTAGAAAATTATATATATATATATATATATATTTTTATTTGGTTTTTTAGCGTTTCTCCTTGAATGGCGAAAATCAACGAAAGAAAAAAAAACCTCTGTGCTATTCATTGTTCAGTGAAAAAGGTAGATAATAGAAGGTTTTTAAAAGAATGGATAATACACCGAAATAAAATGTATATCTTTCTTGCCTTTGCTTCCATGGGCAAAAGTCCCATTCTTGTAATTTGCAGCCATTCACTTGTCATATTTGTACAAGGTGCAGCTTTTTACCTCTATCACATCTACAGTTACACTTCTGATCTATGAAAATCATTGCTCTTTAATAATCGACTCACTAAAATGTGCGCATTTCACGAAAACACATCATTTTACTGCTTTGAAAACGTTTCATCGCTTGAAAAGCTTAATGGCACACTCAAATTTTTCCACTATCAAACACCAAAGAGTCGCATTTACCATGTATTCTGATTAATGATTTCACTGCAAATTTGAGTTACATCGCTCAAATAGATTACCGAGATTCGATCTTTAGGGGGGGGGGGGGGGGGGGGNGGGATTAGGGTGGGGGATGGGATTTTGCATCCATAAGAATTTTTGTTGCGAGTCTGGATGATGGATCAACATATCGTTAAAAAAGCTCACTAACAAAAATAATACCAGAAGATAGAAGCATCACATGCGTTTTTGCATTGTATTCACCTAGACAACCGATTTTATATATCACCAACAAAAGATGAAACACGAGGAATGATGCATTGTTGAGTTTTAGCTGATTCGATTAGCGATGCAAATATTCCACAAAAAAAAAAATCGTTTTTTTGCAACTCGAGTGATGCAAATTGCAATCTTACAGATTACATAATACGTACAAATTTCCCTCGCATGAATTCTTTACGAATTAAAAGATTAGATAAAAATTAGCATAGGAGGGCAATCCATAGTTAACATTTGTACCTATCAAATATGACTCTAGCGTTAGAATTTTTTTTATTTTTTATTTTGGAGATACTATGCAAATATGCAAGTAAACAGATGGGAAGTACATACTGGGCGCAATAATACGTTTTGCAAATACGAATCTTTAAAAGCGCTTAAATAAAAGAGTCAGAATAAGCATAATTTGCGTTTAAAATCGCATACATTAGCAGTGAAAGTATTTTATTTATTCAACTACGATAAGTTTGATTCACAAGCGATTGCTATAATTGCATAAAAATATTGCATTTCTAACATTTCTAAGCTGAAAAAAAAAAATTCAGTACAAAAGTCTTTTCAATATATATTAGTAATGTCTATAGGTTTTAAATGAATGCAATAATTGTCATCAAATTTTTCTAAGTGGGAAAGAGATAAACGATGAAATAGGAAAAAAAATCGTTGCATTTATTAGTATAGAGTAATGAAGAATTTTTTTTCTGTGTAAAAATAAACAATTCCCTCATTGTTTACAAATATCGAGATGCTCCCTTCTAATGTTGAATAAAAATTAAATGGTTAAATTCACTGAAGTATTTTGCGCTACATTTTTTTTTTTTTTTTAGCTAGCTGTAGAAATATTTGCTTGAAATAGAAATAAATGATAAGATTTGCTTCATTGAAAGCTTTCAGCTTAACTCTAGCAAATGGTGAGGAAAATTTTCGTGGAGGGAATTAATGCACTAAGAATGCTTATTCGTAATTTCTATATGAATTTTACAGGTAAGCTTATTGAAGGATACTTCATAAATGATTTAATAAGAAATGCACTACTTATGTATGAAATAAAATAGCCACAAGGTAAAAAAAAATGAACGGAAAAAAGGCCGTAATTAATCACCTTAGCAATGTGCATTGAAAATCTGTTATCGATAGGAAACAATAATAAATTAAATACCTACAATGATTAAGAGTGTTTATTTAACATGTGCAACTAATAGAACGTGATTAAGAGTATTTGTCAAGCAAATCAATATTAAAATTTGTCAGCAGCTCATTGAGTGATCGATCATTAAATACGACTCTAATTGTGATTACCTTCCAAACGGCAAGAAACAGCATAAATTCCACTCATTATCAGCGTTGATATTCGGGATTTCCAAAGAAAACTTTTTTTCACGCAAACATTATATTCACTATGCAATTACAATAATTTATTTTCTGCATTAAAGAAATAAAAGTACTGAAAAAAAAAAAGAGAAATTGCAATGGAAAATATCGACATCCTTATTGTTTGAGAATTACTGGATCTCAGGATTCCCGGATATTCCGGAATAATAATTATCGATATCCGGGAATCCTTGAATTATTTGAGAATAGTAAAAGCAATAATTAAAGACATAATTGGAATGGCAATATTTTTTTTTTTTTTTTTTGTAAATATGTGAGGAATACTTTGCATAAATGAGAACTTAGATTAGCATTAAAATTGAAGGTCAATTCAAGTTCCAAGAATTAACGAATGGAAATAAAAGTTGTTTTTTATAATTAGAAACTGTTGATGCTCAATGAAAAAAAAAAATAATAATATGAATTTCGAAAAATATTGATAAATACTTAATTCATTTGCATGTGAACAAAACTTTTCGGGCTTACTGAAATAATGTTGGACTTTGGATTGCATCATTGACATAAGATGAGCCGAAATAATAAAAGGTGACAATTAGAGCCCTTAAAAATACCCTCTAAACGTTATGTTGCATTTACAAAAATTTCTAAGAAAAAAAAATCGCTGATATTTTTCTATAATCAAATAGAGACCACATTCAAATTCGATACTTTAAAAAAATCAAACAAAAACTGTTTCATATATTGGAATTTGTATAAATTAGAACATTTATCAATAATATTGAAATGAAAAACATCTCTATTTCAGAAATCAACTCAACTCGCCGCTACTTGTTCAGCCGAGAGAAGAATGAAAAAACAATGACGATAATATTATGAATCATTAAATGAAGAAGTGACCGCTAAGAGTCAAAAACAATAACAAATTGTATAAGAGCAAAAAGAATTTAATAGCCGCAATTTTGATCAAAAGTGTATATCGTTGATTTTTGTAATTCTCGCATCTTTTTTTTTTTTTTAAAATTCCTCGAAAAAATACCAAATAACTTGCCCATCATAAATTTGGGGGGAATAAATGCCCATTTCCAACAGATATTTATTAATGCAATTTTCCAATGCAATGAAAAACTCATTATGTGCCCAATCTCTATACGTATTTGTGCGGGTTTCTCTGCTTGTTTGTTTGCCCGCCTTTATGTCTTCTGATTTTCCCACCAACCTCTATGAAACTTGGAGATCAATGGTGGGAAATGCGTGAATGGCAAAAGTAACGCTTCATCTTGTAATGCTGAAAATAAGAGTGACAGCCGCTATGTTTTTGTGGCACATTGAGGGGAAAAGCGCGCAATTTTAAGTAGAAATTGGCAATAAAATTAGAGGAAACTATGAAAAATAATGGGTATTTTTCGCTACGGGAATTTCTAGGGAAAAGTGAAGAAGTATAGTAATTGAACGACGTGGTACTTTTTGGCGTTATCGGACTTTAGTCGATTCGGCGCCCTCGTCTTTCTTATCCCTTTCTCTCTAACCCCCTCTCCGACTTCCTCCCAAACCTCCTTTCTTTCTACTCCTTCCTTCGCTAAAGTTTCGCAATTATTTGGCGCCCACGCTTGAGTCATGAAAAAAGCTAAGCATAACTACGGGAGAAAGTTTCACGCTTGCAGATTCACCCTTATCAGCTTTATGCTTCTTAAATTCTTTGAGTTTTCAGTGGTAAATTGAATGCTGCTCTTCGCTTTCGTTTAAGCTGATAAGCCAAAACCTCTGACGTAGAATTTATTATTTAAGGACATGAGGCATGAAATAATCCAGCCCATGCAACAACTCGATCTTATATTAAAAATATATATAAGCACAAAATAATCCAGCTTATGCAGCAGTTGAATCTTATCATTTCTCATCAACTATAATCACTTAATGAGGCAAAAATTATTGCCGCATGACTTTATTTTAATTGGCGCTGCGGTCATAATCTTCCATGATAGGAAGGTTTTTATAATTGTGAATGCATGAAAAAACACATTACATCGCCAACTTTTCAACACCTCATGCATTTCTTCTATCGATTTTTGAAGGGAAAGTTATCTGAAATTACAGCTTAAGAAAATTCCCTTCTTCATGTTATATTTGTCAATTTAATTGTCGAATTTTGCAATTTCTAAAAGCATATTTGTATTTATATTTATATTATATAATATTGCGAGTAAAATATGCATTACGATACTCGCATAAAATATTAATAATTGCAATCAAACCGACCGGATAATGAAAATATAATTGCATCCATTTACCATCTCTACAAATGAATATTAGCTAAGCAGAATGATTGATGCTAACCTCCTTATAAATTATGGATGAAATGATCGGAACCTGAGGAAATAAACCGGAAGTACCAACAATATTCTATTAGTCAGATATGCGAAAACGATGAGAGAGTGGACTCCCCATTAAGATGTCACTTCTGGCGATGTAAACAAATCAGCAAATAACACATAAATAAGTTCAGTTAAAAGCGAGCATAAACCTGGTAAAATTCGAAGATTCATACAATAGTAATTCAATAGATAAACCATCTCTTATACAATCGTATAATGTAGTATTGTAGTCTTCCGCAGATTAGTAATGCCATCGAAGTTGAGGGCAACAAACGTATCCACATATGCACTCGTCAGAGATTTTTTCCCTTTTCTATCATATTTTTATGAGTTTAAATTTTGTTTTTTTTAATGGTTTGATTATTAAAATATTTCAATGCTCATATTTCAGATGATTCGTAATTTTATTCGCGAAGAATTTAGTTTTTTTAATTTCCAAAAAAATACCACCTCATAATCTATCAGATATTACCAATCATCGACAAGAATTTCGAAAAATTTATTAACTTCAAGCTTTCGTTGTTATTCACCTTCATACAAAGATATAGTTGTGACTAAATTTGATCTATTATAGTAATTTCTTCCACATTAGCGCCACTGAAAAAAAAAAAAACTCCCTCGTAACAAAATTTGTGTAATGCGTTCGTGTTTATAGGAACACTGCGATTGAGCACTTTCTTTTTCATCAAAACTGCATTATATCTGATTCATTAACTTTTATTATTATGCTCCACTTTACCGAATGATATCGCTTGGATGTATGCAATGTACCTATCATTCCAGCTTCATAATTTTTCACAAAAAGTATAAATTTCATCTTTTTGGAACAAACATTTTTACTTTTAGCTTTGATTCTGTCCTCCAAAAAAAAAAAAAAAAAAAAAAAAAAAAAAAAAAAAAAAANCAATCCGTCTTTCAGTGATTTTATTAGCAAATTTGAAGATATGAAAAAGGAAAAGGATCGCAATCATAACTTGTACTGACGGAGCTCATGACTAGTGAGAGGTAATCCCATAACCATATTCACCTCAAGAGCATACATATCTGGATCAAAAATTATAACCACAGGCTTCATCGAGTATTTGGTGGATATTAAGTAACTCAACTGATTTGACCGCAAATAAATGTTTGAATGAATTTTTATACGAGTCCGACTACAAAGTGGTTTCGAGTATTACTGCTCTTAGTATAGATAATATTTTCTATACCAATAAATATTTATCTAAACACAATATTATATAGCTTCATATCACAAACATGAAAATTTTCAAGGCATTACACTATTTAAACTATACTAAACATCAATACACTTTCGATAATTTCTTTAATTATAACTTGCTACTTTCTACTAATATAATCATTGGTACTATCGAAATGCCCCCTTCAATATTGACAGTCTATAACAGCTATCTGGGCAGTGTTTTATTTCACGCAAATGTTGTACATGACAACACAGAAATTTTTAGCGATTGTTTTCAAGGGTAAGTGCAAATTAATTAAAAGTTAAGAAAAGATATGGCACTACATCACTTCGACATTACCGGGAGGTAAATTTCTTGCAGCTATCGACGTTGCTTATATGCTGGCGTGAGCATTTCCTGTGATATTTTCTGAAATATATAAATAATATAAACACTTAGATGGAATACAATGATGTGTACCGCTAAACAAATGTTAAATTAGAAATTAGAAATTGTATTGGGAATAGAAATTAGGAAGAAGCTAAAATTTTGCTTCGAGATACCTCGAGATTCGAGACATATTACGCTACTGAAGACGCGCAAAGGGGGAAGGGAGGTGAAAAGCTTGTGATGGTAACGTACTTCACCAGCCTAAATTCTTCATTTGGAAACTCAATTCAAACGGAGATAGCGGCAACCAACGTTATACGGCATAAACAATTACGTGTACAGTGTATAAATATAAAGGTATAGGTATGAACATAATTGTATGTACATAAACAGCCGAATAGTGTCGACACTATAAAACGAGCACTTGCAACACGAAAACAACAGTAGCTATAATCCAGTTTATGCAGCTTTTATTCCTGTGCACTCTTTGTGAGAGAAGAGAGGGAAATAAAAGGGAAGGGAGAGGAGGGGGTGAAGGAAGAAAAAGCTATATATCTGCCAAAATCCCTGCAACTACAGACGACAGTAAAACAACTCACATCATAATCGAGACTTTCAACCCAGGGCAGAAGTGTCCTCGTAACCGAGTGTAAGCTTGTCGCGTCGACTTGTCTGCAGAACGAGGAGAAGCAAGCATCCAGTAATGCTTGTATCTATAAGAAGTTTGCATGATCTAAAGCATAACATGCCACCAAAATATTCGTATCTTATCAATCTTCTTTCGTGAAGGATTAGCCCATATTGTTAACGTATTATGAGAAAGAAATCAGGTCAAAGGTCATCCACACAAAAATTCTATGCTTGTAGTCTTTCTGTGTTGTAAGATTAAAGCATCGAAGAAATATGTGAAGATATAAACAAAGGATAGAAAATCTAGGCAGAATCTGACACAGTTAAATGAGAGCGAATATCTATTAAACGATCATTTTCACATATATTTCAATTGTTGTGTGATAAGGATACGGTGCTGATGAGAATGAACTTCAAAAATAGTACGGTAATTTATCGAATTACAGTAAGAAAAATATGAAATGATTTGATGGTATATACCATATGGCATTGAAGGGATGTTTTGTTGGATGCTGAACTCTCGGCTGACATACTTTCGTATTGATGTGCGATCAACTCGAGTGCAGCTCTCTGAATATTACACTTTACATGATCAAATTACAAACCTCAACATTTGATACGGTAGACTAAGTGGGAAATGGAATCATTGAATCAAATAATTTCTAGAAATCACTAAATAATAAAGCCAATGAAACATTAGTACTACCACATATGCAACTTTATATAGTATGAGTTGTATTTGCATTTATATTGTATTTATATTCAAAAGGGGATTAGCTTGTACTGTACTCTCTGAATGTATGGATACTATACAATTTGATGCTAATGTGAATTTTTTACCGCTAATATCTCAAAACTACGTTATTAATCGTTCGCCTATAAGTAACGAAATGAATAACTAGAGGATCAGAACAATATCACCACGTTCCTTGCATGAACATCGCAACGGAAAAAGGTGGCCTGTAGCCGTCGTCTTTTTTCTTGTCATTCTCTCTCACCACCCTTCCCCCTTCGAAAGGATTGTCTTCAATGCTAAGATAAAGCAACAGTCTATTAAACAAACACTTTTGTATTCGTCGAATAATCAAAGATATCGACTCAATGAACAAAATTCGGCTAAAATAAACACTAATTGAAGAAAGTATTTCTTTGGTTTAGTTGAGATGAGATGCAATTAATAATTGAACCTGAGCAAGAAGTTGTGATAGATTTTCTTGGCTACTATCAACATCGGCTTTCAATTGGGTGATATATTCGGCGGCACGAAATAATATCGCAGCATTCGTCGTTTTGCACCCTAATGAGGTGAGTGACGATGGCAATAATTCTTTTAGTTCTTGATATCCATTCTGCAAATACTTTTAATATTCTTGCAGTTCATAGTCTTACAATCAAGTCTAACACTCACAATATGAAGTTAGATGAGCACAAAAAATACAGAGAATTTAAAAGAAAAACTTTGAAAGGCCATTTTATCTTTATCTAGATCGATAAAACCTATAATTTATCAAAGAGTGATTATGTTTCGATTATTATCCAATAGCGTCAGCACTATATAACGCTAAACGTACTGATTGCTAAGTTATAAATAATGTAATAAATTCATATAAGCATATTCGATTCGTGTAATGTTAAAGATAATATACTCCAGCTATAGGTCACAATTCGATTTTTTCCTTTTTTTTCAGTAGGCAGAAGTTTTCCAAAAAATTAGTGCCTAATAAAAATGTATCCTCGTAACAAAATAGCTCCAAGATATAAAGCTGAGAGGTGTTTATAAGATTTGAATACTAATCTAGAGCAACATTCACCTTTAAGAATATTTAAATTTATGTGCATCTTCCATTCAGCATCTACTAACCTTGCATCGCCTTCGATCCCATAAAAAATGGATGCAAAATGCGCTTATTTAGACCGATTACATATCAGTATCCTAAATCAACTGTGCTAAGCAAACATAATATTGCCTTCAGACAGATGAATAATATACGAACATTAATAGCCTCCCTTCGTTGTCTTTCGCAACGTAAATGTGTTGCTTTCTTACGATCGGTTGTGTCGGGACTCTTCTTTGGCTCGGCGGTTGCCGCTCCTCTCACTACCATTGGATCCATTTTGTTGTCTGTGTATCTCAAAATATTTATTGTTATTGAAAAGAAACCAGATACGGGTAGCCACGTTGATGACAACGCCACAGATTTCACAAAAAAGAACTATTAATCGAAGTTACGGTAACAACAGTACTTACACTTATTAATAAGGTACGATAACAATCGAGTACAATAGAATACTGTAACAATGAATGAAAAAAAAAGAGAAAATTTCTTCTTTGATTTGTACTATTGAATTGTCACAAACGAGTGCTTTTATGCTTCGATTCGATATGCCGTCCACTGAGCAAGACGTATATAGGTACGGTTGCAAGGTATGCCACCTCCTTAGTGTTAGTAAGATCGCATGAAAATGTTTCCATATTCGGTAAACAAGTTAGCTAAGATCAAAGATCACCATCATCAAAATTTGTCCACAGCGCACGCAATAAATATGAACATTTCATCTTTTCACACCGGGCGCTCTTTTTGAATGGTGCAAAAATGCTTCACTAAAGAAAAAATCATGAGAAGGACTCGTGGAAATTTTTCGATTGTATAGAAAAACATCAACTGCTTTCCAATTTTAGATGCAATCCTGCACTTAGAGGGTTTAGCATTCAAGTGCGACCTTCTAGACAATCAAGTATAATGCTATAAAAGATACGGGCTCGAATATATACTATACATGCTTCGAAAGCAATAAATCTTTAGCTTTCAGAATCGAATAAATCAAAGAAACAAGTACCGCATAACTCGAAATATACCCCCCCTCCCTCACCGTATATAACAAATTGTATGGAAAGATACGAATTTGTACCCAACATAAATTCATACCACATATATGTCCATATATTTGCCATATGTCCACATATATGTCTATTTGACGCATGCGAGAATGAATTTATGCTATACAAGTATATGCAAATGTATGGTATTATATGTATGGTGGATGCTATGCACTACCAAGTAACCGGAACGAGGTAAAAGACAGACCCATCATCAGATTGCAATCCAAGATTTGAAAAATACGAGAGCGGAAAACTTCGAAATAAATTGTAGTCTCTACAGCATTAGCTACAACTGTCAGATCCGAGCAAACCCCTCTAATACCAAATTAGGAACCTTTACATTAGCATAACTCTCCTCTCATCGATAACTACCCCTCTCCTTTGGCCATCTGAGAATCCCAAAACACACCATAGCCAATTTCCAGTAATTTCCATACGTTTGAATTACTATATATCTGTTAGGCTGCTCTATTTCGCCAAAATTATGAGAAATGCAAAGAGTGATCAGTAAACTATAGATTAAGAGCTCTTATTTAGAGCACAGAAGTATTGACCACGGGACACAGCAAACTCTTTACAAATGCCCTGAGGCAAAGGTGGGTGCGTATTAAACGAAAGCGTAATTGCTTACAGGAATCAGCGTGCTTCTAGCTACCTAGCTGAGACGCCGTTTTAGCGAGGGTTGGTTCGGACCATAACGGTTCGTATTCGAACAGCAAAGTGGCTCGGCGTGAGGAATGCTCGGTACTGGGTGGTGCTAAGGCCCTATCGGAGCGACGTTCCACCTGCCATCGTATTATCGCCTCCGCCTTACTGTTGTTGACTTTTTTAAAGGCTTAATAAAAACCTTAACATTTTGTCTTGTTGCCAGATTACATAGCATATGGTCGAGCCTCGAAAGAGAAAAAAAACGCAAATCGTTCAAGGACAGAATAAGGGCAGAGAACCGAAACAGGGAACGTACACCCTTACCCAACAATTCGGTTTTATACTATTCGAAGGTATACGATATTCAATTAACAGCTCTACGTAATTCAACCTGTCAGCTAAATTAGTATTCACCCTGTTGGCCACTTATAATATGTCATTGCAATTAATATAACACATTTCTAACGATTTGCAACTAGTAATTACTGGATGTATTAACTCACAAAACGTTAATAAACAATGAAGAAATGAATGCTAAATAAATGACAGATGTACTGCATCGAGAAATAAAAAAATATTACGGGACAGAGAAAAACAAATTTTTTACAAAATACATCGATAATAGAGCACAAAACACTATCAGTATCGAAAAAACCTGAAATCTCATAGGTCACTGAGTAATGAGAGAGCGGGGGAAAGGTCATTTAGTAATGCAAAAGGGGTGAAGGGGGGGGGGGGGGGGTGGAAGGGAAAGATAAGGGTATCGAGCAACAATCGCATCGATGTTCGTGTGAAGCTTTTATTGTGGCAACAACCCACAATGACACCACCAACATTAATTGTGTGTGTTCACTCTCACGCGTTATCGATCGATTCTGCATCGCAACAACGACGCACGTGCTTGCGGAAATGCGCTCAAAACGCTTGATATGCGACAACCAGTGGTATGGCGACAAATAATAGTACCACCCATGGAGTCGTAGTGGAGACCGAATTTCATTGAGGAGATGGGGGAGGGAGAAAGAGGCCAAATTCTAGGGATCTATATTTTTAGAATGGTGCAACACTGACGAAATTGTAGCCTTTTTTATTATGCTAATGGCGCAAGTGCACAAAGACCCATGCGAGGATCTACTTCAGCTAATCCGACATTCAAGGTTATGAATTCGTGGCTCTAGAGGGCCAGGAAAGCGCATCAAAGCATGGCAGCGGTGCTATACAAAAAGATTGGAGGCTATAGGAGAGCTCCTGTTTTTGAATCAGGTTGGAGCTGATCTTGGCAGACTTTTCGATAATCCTTGAATTGTGTTTAGTCTTGGATTATAGACCGTTCCCTCATCAGACATCATCCGGCATACATCGATCAATCTTTGAAGAATCAGTCACATAACTTCCCCCATTAATGACACGCGCGCAGTCTCTCTCTCTGTCTCTCTTCTACGTGTGCGTATTTGTCTGCTTGCTGGCAGCGAGCGTTACGTTCATCGCTATGGAGCTTGCGCATGCTTCGATTTCGCCTGGCTCAATGCCAAAATCAACCGCATCGCTTGGCTCTATATTTCCGTCTATGACAGAGTTTTTAAATCAAACCTAATTAAGTTCTTCAGAACTCATTATGGCTTTTACATGAGGTGCTCTCCCTCTATACTACCAACAGCTGCAATCGGTTCCTTCAACACCAACAAAAGTTAGCTGGATTCTTTATTGCGTCCAGGAGGTTTCACTCTACCGGAAGATTCACAAGTTTTGTCACAGCTGACTGACCAGATCGGATTCTGCTTGTAATTGATATAGGTTTTCGCGTTGTTGCTTTAGTAAAGGTGGANTGTCACAGCTGACTGACCAGATCGGATTCTGCTTGTAATTGATATAGGTTTTCGCGTTGTTGCTTTAGTAAAGGTGGAAGGGCGAGGGGGGAGTTGGGAAGGATGGAAATTGAACGTTATGGATTTTCACTTTGGTGACAGTAGTGTAAAATGTGTGGTCGTTTTTCTGGAAGCACCAGAGTATCATCGAAATAGCGAAAGTGACTTCAAACCTCTAAACTTCATTGTTAGCTAGGTTCCTTTGTTGGAGGCATTGTTGGATTCGGTGAAGAGATCGGAGCCGATTACCGACTCGGAGCCCATTGCCGAATCGGAGCTTATGCAACACTTTTCTATCTTCTCTTCATTCCCTTTCACAATTGATACGTGTCGTAACATCGTCGATATTGTTTACTGTTTTGGTTTATTTTTTCTTGCTTCACTATGCGGCAAATTTCCCAACGTGCAAGGTATATTCAAAGCCTTCATATTTACATTAATGAAAGAGACTTCGAGCTGTAGTTAGCTGCTGCATCTGAGGTTTACTGCATAATGGAATATGTGAAGAATTGAGACTAAGGTCGCATTGTTCTCGTTGATGCAAAGGGAGCGACTCCTAGTCTTCTCTTCCCCTCCCCATCGCTCCCCGCTGACCTTTCCGCCCATCCCGTCTATTTGGTTCCTTTATACGTATGCAGAAAAAAACTTCAATGCAGATGCTTCGTCGATACATCTTGACCTTTATAACTGTGTGTTGACACTCAAGCATTGGTATTATATTATCGAAAAGTAGAGACGAGTAAGGCAATGAAATGAGTCAGCGATGGCGATGTTTTCTGCCTAAGCTCAACTTGACTACCTTTTGCTTTACAATTGTAGCATATTTGACCATGATGTTTTTACCCTATCAAAAAGGGGTCATCAGGTCTTTATTGTGAATGATTTTGCCTACCATTGTGGGAATATCCATTTTTGTTGTTTTTCCGGTGCTTTGAACGAACGTTCAACATATTCCATCCAATGTTTGCTAGTTTGCAATTGCCATCAATGTTACAACAGCTGATTCTTTTATGCGTCAAATTTTGAGCTTAATTGCTAGCATTGTTTTCTAAGAAACTTTTTGTGGGTGTTGTCCACCCTTTTTTTGGTTTGCTGCTAGGTTCTGGAATATATACATAATCAGGTAGGAAGGATTTGTTGTTTCGTCATGCTGAAGCTAGTTTCTTATGTTGGTGACTGCTTCTTTTAAGATTGGCCTTATGAATCTAAAGGTGATTCTTGTTTTATGTAATGGGGAATCTAATGATGCTAGCGTTGTCGAATCGATGCTCCATAATTATGCGCACGAAAAGATGAGGGGTTGACTTTTGTTAAGGAATCTTCATTAACTGCTGCATTTTTCCTTTTGAGGCACCGTCATAGGAAGAGAGAGGGAAGGGTTTGCGAGGTGAGCAACTTGCCAGTTGTATGTATGCTCGCATGAAGGCGCCGAATTTGTACCCCCAAAAAGATTAAGCTGTCGCTGCCCTGACACCTCGACTTGTAGCCATCGTCTAACGAGGGCTGTATGTTAATAATAATGATAATGGTAATAATCTCTATTCGCTAAATGAAGAAAGTATGG
>JAAVTS010001163.1:9584-20640 GCA_022845575.1 Baylisascaris ailuri
AATATTGTGTAATTCCATCCTTATCACTTTATCTATTTCTGATGTATTCACTGTTCGATTACGATAGAAGTGAGCTTAGGTTCTGTATGGTAGAATCAAGTTGCAGCAAACAGGCACTCTGATATTGTTTACCTTCTAAAGCGCTCTCTAAAGTTGGTTATTCCACCTTTGATCCTAGTAACCTTTAGCGGTCGACCTCTACATTTGGTTGCGACATTCAACAAAACACCTCAAATTTTGCCAGTTTCTCACACGAGTCTGAGAAGTTGAGATGCCGTCATCGAGTGGGATTGAGATTCGAAAGTAGAATACCTCTCGTTATATGGAATGCGCCAAATTCAGCAGTAACCATGGAACATATTGAACCGGTTGATCAATTAGGCTTCGATTTTGTGTTTAGAGCTGTTTGGTGATGGTCGAAACTCTATCGATTAGCAGTTGACTATCCCTTATATCTCGACAAGCGTTGTGGAAAGGTTGATTTATTTTGAGGTGGACGTTGAGGTGGAAAGGTAGTGTTCAATTCGTTTCGAGACAGTACGCAAAATGGCTCCAGTTACCGGTAAGCAGGTTTTGTTTTCTTATACATTACCGCAGTGGTGATATGATTAGTGGGCAGTTGCCAGAAATGCTAATAAAATTGTTTGAGAGGAAATTGCTTTTAAAATTGTTTCCTTTTTGCTAACACGGAGCGAGTGGACAAGGAGGGGAAGGGGGAGAAGAGAAGAGGGCCCACTGACCATATCACTTGTGCATTGCAGTTGAAAGTTTGAAATTAGAGTCAGTGCAATTGCCAGAAGTTTCCTTCAGGATGTCTTTTCATCCTCGTATTAATGGAAACCTCGTCAGAAATGACTTTAGCTAATAAAAGTTGATTTGAATATTAAGATATTAAGATAGATGTTTGGAGGTTTACTAGTTGGATATATAAAGGAAGCGACTAGCAGGATATATTTCGATAAAGTGAACAAATGGATCTGCTTGTAGTTCGTGTTCAGTGCAATGTTACTTGGTGTGGCTAATGAAGTAGATGACTTGATGGCTTGAACGATTCAGTAAGCAAATAATTGTGCATCGCATATAGATTGTAGCGATGACATTTTACTTTGTATGTAGGAGTTTTCACTTTGCATAATTATTGAAGTAGTCTATCAGAAAGCAGTCTACTCGCATAGTAGTTAAGCAATATTAAAAATTGATCGGTTTTTACAAATTTTTCCTGAGATGTTTTATCAACGAATATGTGTAACTTTTTCAGGAAAAGTGGCGATACGTCGTTTAATACGTGGTCTTACGTCACCTTGGTCTATCGGTTTTTCGGCGTTCGGCCTTGCTTATGGTGGTTATCATATATGGGAGTAAGTGCATGCTTATCTTTATAATTGCTAAAATCCATCAGTTTTTTCTAGTTTTTTTTTCAAATACTTGTACGTTACTTTCTGAGGAATCGAATGATAGAAAGTTTCCTCACAAGCGAAAAGTTTTTCTTTTCGTCGAATAGAAAAAATTTTCCATTCATATAGTTTGAAACAACGAAGACATTAAAAATTTTTATTTGTAATAAAATACAAGCCGTCATTTAGATGTTGTTGGGAAAAAAGTAAGGGGAATAGCAATTACGAGTCATTATTAACTTCAAACATGAATCAGATGCACGAGTGATGTGCTTTGCGTCGTCATGGATAGAGGATTCTGATGGCCATTTACACGGTGGCTCAAACACCTCTCTAACTCGATGGAAACTTTAGACTGTTGTTCTGATGTTTCGTAAGACTGAAGTCTTCATCGTCTACGACCATATCTTTACTTGGGTTTCTTTATGATCGTTTGCTATTACATGGCGTTTTATTCCATTCATATATTTCGTTTATGTAGGGATGTGGTGATTCAAACTCGTTTCGATTGCAGTATGACACAATCGGGTTCGAAGTACGACTTGGACGAAGACCTGACCGGTAAAACTTACATAGTGACGGGCGCTACATCGGGTATTGGGCAAGCAACTACTGAAGAGCTCGCGAAACGCAATGCTAGAGTTATTATGGCATGCAGGTAGGTGAAATACTTACTTATCGTTGTTTTTTAACGAGCAATTTAGAGGACAGCGCTGTATTGTTGTAGAAAATTATTAACATAAGTCATATTGGTGTTACAGTAAGGGTAGATTATTGTGTTTGTGCCGGGAATCGCATGTTTCATACTTAATCGGTATATGAATGTGAAGTTTTATCTAGTGATGAGTTTTTGGAGTCAATTGCTCCGTATTATTGCAAAAATTACACTTCGCCGTTAAGGATTCAGCTTATATGGGCCATTTTAAGGCAATATAAGTCCACAGATAAAGCGCCTAGCAACCATTTTCGCTATTCCCGCTTCAGATCCATACTGCTAATTGGATGATGTTTGCAGAAATCGTGATAAATGTGTACGAGCACGAAGAGATATTGTGTTGAATACACGTAATAAACAAGTGTACTGTAGACAGTGTAATCTTGAAGATTTCGATTCGATACGCAGTTTTGTTGCTAAGCTTTCACAAGGTTCGTTTTTATGTGATATTATGCCAGAATAAAATAGTCACTTGGTTTTACGAGGTTAAGATAATAAAAGGAACTCTAAGCATTTCTGCAGCTTTATCATTAAAACGTGCTTCCGTTCCTATCCACCCTCCATTCTTCATAAAATATCCAAGGTATAAACATCGGAAGTTGATCGTTGCATTCGTTTTTTCTCGTCGCGATATCGATCTTTTAGTGGAGCTGATGTATAGCGTGACTAGGTGAAGAGTTGCTTGGAAACTGAGGAGCTAAGTTGGAGGTCGATTACATTAAAACATTTAGATAATGGACATACAACAAGCAGATGTCAGTGTAGTCCGTGTTTCTTATGTAGCAGATCCTTTGCCGTTTTAATCATATTGGTTAATGTATATCATATTGGATAGTATTGAATGCTGGGATTGGAAGGGAAAGATTTGAAAGCAATTTCCTAATTGCTAAGCAATTTATTTTTTCAGCGTAGTGCTGGGAAATTATTCTTTCTTAAAGGGAGGGAAGGAGGGGGGGGGGGGGGGGGAATTGGTAATGGCCAAAAGTGATATCGCACTGGAATATTTATTTGTTGATAAAATTCATTCAGGTAAGTTCGAACTCGATCGTATTGATGGAATCGTTTATAATGCGGCAACGATGGAACCCGAACGATCCGTTAATAAGGTTGTCTCGGTTCTTTATTGTTCACTTTAATTAACGATTTAAATAATGATAATAAAGACAATTGAGGGATGACATTGTGGTTGTAGTTGACATTTTTGTCGCTGTAGTGTCATTCTTAGCCGTCTAATCAATCATCTGCGAAGTGGTCGGCGAGTGATAGGATATTACATGCGGATGCTTGCGTATTTTCAAAATTCTTTGGAAGTTTCAGATTTTTGTTAATTTGAAAGCGATGTACGCTGAGTTATAATTCTTGGTTAAGGACAAGAACAACTTCACCGGTAGCCAAATTAGGTGAAGGGTCTTCGGGTCGTTATCGTCGACTATAGGGTACCCGATATTTGGATAAACTTCGGAGGGAAAATCGTTTTAAGTGAGTTCGAAGAGAGAATGGCGTGTGAAGAATTTGGTAGATGAAAGGAAATTTCGAATCCTATTTAAAAAGATGCCCAGGAGAATTTGTGATTTATAAGCTTATGATTTTTATAGGGAATCCTCAGGCACCACTACATATTGTTGTTTAAAGAATAGCTCAAATTACCGTCAAACTCCACTTACAACCTTTCCCCCCTCCAATACAAAATCCTCTTCGATTATGCATTCCCTTGTTCTCATACATCCCTACCGGAATGGAGCAAAACACTTTAAGATGGCAGCTTTTTATTATGAGTTATTGAAAAATGTCGTTCTTTCCCTGACTAAAAATATCTTATGTCCCTCTCTAAAAAGAGAACCTCTTTGTTTATCTCTTCCCTCAAAAAGAATTGAAAAATCTATTAATCCTTGTGCTTATAAATATAATTCTATTGTACATTTAAAGTTTATCAGTATATGAAAGCATATAAATGCAGCAAACGTGAAGAAATTTTTGCGGGTTTTGTTGGAAATAGTTTTGTTGGTATGATTGCTCGAAATCTTGCGGTGTTTTTCGATATCGTAAATATAACTGTGCAAGTGAGTTTACAGGATGGAATCGAGAAGACGCTGGCTACGAACTATTTGGGATCGTTTTTATTAACCGCTTTAATACTTGATAAACTACTGGCACAGCAAAACCCTGTACGGCTTGTTTTCCTCAATACGAACATCATTGAACGCAGGTATGTGTGCAGCGTTTTTAATTCATAAAATTAAGTGAGATGAAACCTACAGTTGGGTAAAGATGGGCAGATGTTAGAGATCGATTTAATTAAATCTATGGGCAATAGCAGGAGGAACGAAAATTTTAATGCTTCAAAAAAAATAGGCTAGATGATTGCTTCATTGTATCATGCATTCATCTGATCAGACGTGTCAAAACTGTGTAAATTGATGGCTAAATAACCTGCAAAAGCTTAAATTGCTTGGATATACTAGATAGTCTGAAAAAGTGGCTAAAATACTGATGAAAATTTGGATTAAATTTAGTGGTTTAGCAAAAAAAATGCAGGTTTGACAAAATATCTCAAGGCGTTTGAGAAACATCAACTGATTAAGTAAATTTTTGCGGAGAACGTAATTTTTGGAATTCTCATTTTTTAAACGTAGGCAGTTCTAAAATCGGGAGCGGTTGTCGCAACCTTGAAGGATGGCAGTTTTAGAAGTGAGTGAAAGTGCAATATATCCTGTGTGATTGAATTTATTTGTTTTTAAAGTTGTGGGATCGATTTCGACGATCTGAATGCCGAACAGCGTAAGAAATGGGATGGATTCAAAGTTTATAAGGAAAGTAAACTTGCGCAAGCTATGTTCGCTAAGGAGCTCTCAGAAAGATTAAAAGGTATGGACGGTTTATTCTTGGGTTTTTTCTTTTTTGATTCTCTTTGATGTACTGAATGGTTTTTCATTATTTTTGTTTGTTTCTAATAAATAAATCATAATATAATGGGGACAAGATTATCAAAAAAGATTGCAAGTAGCGAATATTACTGCTGAAAGGTCCTTTAAATTTATCTAGTCATTGCTTTTTCTTGCATACCTTAGCCCTATTGTTCTAAATTAGCCTTATATCTAAAAGCTCTGTGAGATAAACTGACCAAAACGAGCTTTAGCTGCAGCAGTAAAATTAGTGACGAAGTAGTTTTGTCCTTTTTTTATCACGTTGAAATGTTGTTGATTATATTTTTCTATGCTGTGAGGCACAACAATAAGATAGAGTCAAAATTCCATTTGTCCATGCATAAAAAATTTTAAACCCTATCAGCCCCTCGCCTGAATCAGCTGTATATTTTTTTAAATCAGAAGTTTTGATCCCTAGTCGTTCCAACAAATGAAATTCAACATCGATACTTTTACATGACGTCAACCAGCTAGATGCGTTGTAGCCTAATTCATTTATCGATCTCTGTCGTGTTTGCGCAGTTTTTTGTTTTTTTTTTTGCAACTATTTTATTGTGTTTCAGGAACGAATATAACGGTGACGGTAGCTGATCCAGGCAGAACAAAGACAAGTCTTACGAAGAAAATGGATGGGCAAACATTCTTTCTTAGCCGATGGCTGTTGAATATTGTTAGGTTAGCTTTTTTTCTCATAGTTGATTTTGTTACTCGTCTAAAGAGCACTCTCTAGTAGTATAGTAGGCGCACAGTCAGAGGGGGGATTTTACTACTTAATGAGGCAGAGCGCTTTTGTCGATCTCTTTGAAGGCTCAACTATCTACATGATGTGTTGTTTATTGCGGCGGTTAGCGCGTCCTCACATTTAAACTGTCCTCTTTTCTGATCGTTTTCACAGCTCTATTTTTAGTCGCTCACAATTGTGCGTTTATTAAACCGTTACCTGAAGTTGTGTGTTCTTTCGTTTTGAATGTTTCATCTCCTCATTATCATTTTCGTTTCCTATTCGCATTATAGACTTGATCTTTTTATATGGTTTAGGGATATTCCTCAAGTTTTAGAGGAGAACTCAAGCAGATTCTCCTTTTTCATAGCTAGATTTCTTCGCAATAGATGCAATGATTTAGTTGAGATTCGAAGATATTTGCAAGTTTGGAACCACAGTTGTTTGAAGAATTCCTTATCTGTTAACCTTAGTATGCTTTAACCTGCAAAAATACAACCATGTCTTATCCGGTTAGGTAATGAGGTTTCGAAACGTGAAAAATTTTTTGCAGTTTCGAACAACTTTTGTCATTTTTCGAAAGCATTCTTCTAAGTGATATAGGCAGTTCTTATATCCTGATTGAGTGGCATTTGTTTGACTAACTCAGTGATATTGGACAAGAAATGAGTTATTGAATCATGAATTGATGTGAACGCAAGTAAAGCTATAGATTTCTCTTCCGTATTTTGTCCTCGAAGTCATCCTTCCTCCTTTTTCCTCTCTATCACAGTTTTCGACTAAGTTTTCTCTAGTGTTTGAGCATATGGCATGCGTTTGAGTCGAGATCTTCATTTGTTTTCGAAATTTCTGTATTGAAATCTTCATTAATGCTTAAATCCTTTTTATCACCTTTGTAAGATTTTTCTGGTCTCTTAAAGAGAGGGGATGAAATTTTTTGACCGTTTAATTTTTCTGCCGGTCGAGGGCACTAGGTGGAGTGAAATCTAAATCATTATTGAACTGATATTCTTTGTCGTAAATTTCAGCCAAATTGAAGGAAAAAAGATGAAATTTATAGTTTTGCGATGGGTCAAAGACGTGTGGAGAAAGCCGTCCGACCTGTACTCTTTGCCTTGGCCGACAAGGAAATGGCATCTGCGAATGGCGTCTTCATCGAGTTAGTAGCGTTCTTGTTATTTATTTGTTCCTATTAGATTATTTTCGCTTTCTTGCTTGTTCCCTTTTTGCCCTCAGATATGATTGTTGCAATATGCAATCACTATTAGGTTCTTGCACCCAAGAAAAACTGTATTCATTTACAATTATGATATCATCTTTGTTTGCAGTCGCGAGCGAAATGAGCAGAAGTGGGCAGAGGCGGTGTTGGATAAGTCGACTCGTGAACAACTTTGGTTGACGAGTGTGAAATGGACGAAACTCGGCGAACAACTCGCAGCTCTTCGTTCCGAAATTCAACAAGGGGCAGCATCATTAGGCGCTGCATTGACCGTACAACAAGCTACACAAAGTTCATCAACCTCAGGTAGGAGTTGGAGAACACTTTGGTTGTGGTGATATGCCGAATACGAAAGTTCACAGCAAATGGAGCTCGCTCAGTTTTGATAGGCCGGATTCAAAAAATTCATCATGACGGTGGCCATGCTGACAGAAGTGTGTGAAACGACTGCCTCTTGATGACAAAAGATTGATTGCCTTATTGGAATTTTCCAGGACATTGCATATTCTAAGCAGGCTAGGTTCATTGTAATCTAGCCCAAATTTTTTCATGCCTTGTCCGAATCGAACTAAATTAAACGCTGCTATCCTGCGTCAGCGCTAACGTGTTTAGCACGAAAGAATACCCTCTTGTTAGGTTTTTTCGTCACTTTTTTGGGTTGAAAATTCATAAAACGTGATCTTTGTGGAACGCCGCAATTCCTTTTTTTCGGTTCTTGTGCATCCCTGTTCATTGTGTGACATGCAGGAGGTAGGAAAGATAGAGGATAGAGGAGGGAAAGTAGGGTGGACTAGCTCGTGTAGGGTGCTATAGTTATTTTGTTGTTGAACATTTTTTCCTTCCCATCTTCCCCTCTCTCCCTCCTTCTTGTAGCATTTTTCAAAAGGTGCTGTCATTAGTCGGCTAGATATTGCATTTTAGATTTGAATATGCAAAAATTCTTGAATGTTTCCGCTGTAAACTCATTCTGGCACTATTTTTCGAAGTTCTTCCAGTTTCGCAGTAAATTTGAAATTGTTGTGCTTTTGCATCCCATGCTGTCGCACATGAGATGCTTTCGCATCCTCATCTTTTCTAGAGATTTTCTTGCGGTTAGGAGAAGGTTGAAATATTGGCATTCTAGTTATAAGGGAAGACTTCTGTGGTTAGTCTCATCGTTTATTTTACAACTTCTTTCAGCACAATGTTTCAAATGATGCCAGCCAGAGTTGTAGAATTCCGGGCACCTGACTATTAAATGTTATTGATTTTGCTGATATAGGGCGAAGTGCACCACAACATCTAAATCCTCCTGAGGGTCGTTAATTCCGAGATGGTTGCTGGTGGTGTTTAATATTTATGTCGTGTTCATGCTTTCGGTGTTAATGTTACCTAAACGTATCGATTTTGTGCTTTATAACGACGAACATTCTGCTGATTCTGTTTTGCTTGCCACATCTTACCAGGGTTGGATATGTTAGGCGAAGTTTGCTTCTTTATTTCGTATTGATGCGCTCCTTTTTCCTGTGACAGTGACATGATTGTTGCAAGCTATAGTAGGAAAACGGTCGCAAGCGATGGCGTAATGCGGCTGATTGGTAATGCGGAATAAGACGGGTCGAGCCATATTTAGGTGCTTTGGTACGACCATTAAAACAATAGGAATGGACTGAATATCGTATGGGGCTATTTTGGTTGAACTCAATACGACGAAGGGTTTCTGGGGTATATGAAGCGGAGCTGAGCCGGTCAGTGGAAGAGCAAGTTTCTGGGTCGGATTGGATAGCACTGAATCGGCCAATAAAACAATGAAAATTACTAAAGCAAATAGATTTGGACCACTGATCATATCTGAGCCATATCCTGACATTGAGTTGACCAGTGAAACAGAGTTATCAGACTGCATTGAGCCATTTTGAGCCATATCGAAGTAAGCTGAGTCATGGTGGGTCACAACAAACTTACTGACAATGCGGCGAAAGCTCTTGAACCATACTGAACCCTGTTGAAACACATTCACATGGCAGTAAAACAGTGAAATGTGGACTAGTGATCTGCGGCGAGTCAAGCAGTCAAGCAGCAATTTTTGCAATCACATTGGCGCGACCTTTTGATGTCTGTGGGTATTTCGAAATGAGAGAACGTACGGACACACAGACACACACAGACACACTCAGGCACAGGCACACATACACGCACACGGAGACACAGACGCATGCTGACGCACACAGACAAAACGGACACACACGAGCACACATAGACGCACAGGGAGACACGAACACACGCAGACACACAAAGACTCACGGTGACGCACAGACACTCAGATGCACACACACACACACAGAGGCACAGACACGCGGACGGACACGGACACACAAGTGTGCGCGCGTCTGTTTGCGCACGTGTGTGTCCGTGCGTGTGTGTGTGTGTGTGGGTGTATGTGCGTGTGTGTGCGCATGTGTGTGCGCGCGTGTGTTTGCGCGCATGTGCATGCGCGCGTGCGTTTGCGCGCGTGTGTGTATGCATGTCCGTGCGCGTGCGTGTGTGTGCGTGTACGTGCGTGTGTGTGTGCGTGTGTGTATCTACGCGCGCGTGTGTGTGCGCGTGTGTACGCGCCCCTGTGTTTCTGCGCGCGTGTGTGTAAGCGCGCGTGTGTGTAATCGTGCGTGTGTATGTGCGCGTGCCTGTGCGCGCATGTGTACGTGCATGTGCGTGCGTCGTGCATGTGCGTGCGTCGTCTGTTTGCGCGCGTGTGTCCGGTGTGTGTGCGCGTGTGTCCGCGCGTGTGCGCACGCTTGTGTGCGATCGTGTCTATGCGCGTGTGTGTGTGTGCGAGTTTGTGTGTGCGTGTGTGTATGAGCGTGTTTGTGTGAGCGCGCGGATGCGCGGCTGTGTGCCAGCGCGTGTGTGCGTGCGTGTGTCCGTGTGTGCGCGTGTAGGCACGCGTGTTCGCGTGAGCGGGTGTATCTCCGCGTAGGTGTGCGCGTGTGTGTGTGCTCGTATGCGCGCGTGTCTGCGCGCATGTGTGTGCGTGTGCGCGCACGTGTGTAAGCGCGCATGTGAGCAGACGCGCGTGTCTGTGCGCGTGCGTGTGTGTGCATGTGTGTGTGCGCGCGTTTGTGTCTGCGTGAGTGTGCGCGTGTGTGTAGACGCGTGTGTGCACGTGTCCGTGCGCGTACGTGTGTGGGCGCGCGTATGTCCTACCGCGTGCGTGTGCGCGCGTATGTCCGTCCGCGTGCGTGTGCGCGCGTGCGTGTGCGCGTGCATGTGCGCGCATGTGTGTGCGTGCGTGTGCCCACGTGTGTGCGCGCGTGTTCGCGTGAGCGGGTGTCTGCGCGCAGATTTGAGTGTGTGCGTGCGCGTGTGCGCGTATCTGTGTGCGCGTTTGTGTATGCGTTTGTGTGCGCGCGCGTGCGTGTAAGCACGCGTGTGTGTGCGAGCGTGGATGCGCGGCTGTGTGCCAGCGCGTGCGTGCGCATGTGTGCGCGTGCGTGTGTGCACGTGTAGGCACGCATGTTCGCGTGAGCGGGTGTATCTCCGCGTGTGTGTGCGTGTGCACGTGTGTGTAGACGCGTGTGTGCGCGCGTATGTAAGCAGGCGTAAGCGCACGTGTGTGCGGGTGTGTGTGCGCGTGTGTCCGTGCGCGCGCGTGAGCGCGCATGTGCGCTTATATGCGCGCGCGTGTATGTGTGTGTGCTCGCGTTTGTTCGCGCCCGTGTCTGTGTGTGCGCGTGCGCGTGTGCGCGTGCATGTGTGTGCGCGTGTGAACGCGCGTGTGTGTGTGCGTGCGTTCGTGCGGGTGCGTATGCGCGCGCGTGCGTGTGCGCGTGTTTCCGCGCGTGTGTGAGCGCGCGTGTGCATGCCGGCGTGTGTGCGAGTGTGTGCGCGCGTGTGTTCGTGCGCGTGCGTATGTGCGCATGCGTTTGCGTTTGTGTAAACGCGCATGTGTGTGCGCGTGTCTGTGCGCGCGCGTATGTAGGCGCGCGTGTGTGCGGGTGCGCGCGTGTTAGTGCGCGCATGTGTGGGCGCGTTTACGTGCGTGTGTGTGAGCGCGTGTGTGTGTACGCATGTGTCTGCGCTCGTGTGTATGCGCGCGTGTGTGCG
>JAAVTS010001164.1:0-14198 GCA_022845575.1 Baylisascaris ailuri
CTAAAAATTGCTACAACGTTATTGGTACAATAACTTGTAATGCTGTGCCTTTGACAAATAATTTGTTGTCAGTGGTAGCATCTTCTCATGGAGTTGAGAGTAGTGCGGAAGTGAGATCATTACTGTAGGCAAAGCGAAACCCATGAAATTTATTCCGTTGGATATAGCAGCAATTTTTGTTTCATTGCAAACTGATGTCAAAGAAGATGGTTACAATAATTTCATTCTATCAAATGCAGCATTTTAACTACAAACTGTGGAGAAGTTTTCTACATATGGGAATAGATTCGGGACGAAAGGATCGATTTAAAAGATATTAAGCAAAATAATTTGCATCAACACACAAGAAATGAACGGCCGCTGGAGACGAAAGCACGTGCGCCGCATATTTCAATTTAAGTGAAACCTGGTAATTCCGGAGCAGCCATTATCCACTATGCACTATCGGTTAAATGAGTCCGTAATTCGCTGCACCGAATCAATTCTGTGACGTGTTGGCTTACTAACGTTGAAAAACTCGTGAAGATTCCTCAGTAAAATTGATCGTTTGCTTAAATTTCAACCTACTCTCTTTTGGTCACCAGAACCTATTTGCATCGGGGAGTTTTGCCGCCTAAACGGACTAAAATAGCGCAATGCCTATTTAAAAAAGCCCCAAATGAAGAGGTGTCAACATGAGGTTACCTAAAGTAAAGGGCAAACGAAAGATATTTGATGAGCTCGTCGTTAGAGAACATATTTCCTTGGTAGTTCCACCCTCTCTCCTACCCTTCTCATCTTTACGCAAGTCCCCGACAGTCTACGCTCGTTTAGAGAGATGCAGACGCCGGAAACTTCCTTTTGGAAATGAATTGTCACCTCAAGCATAGTCCCATCTCTGCTACAATCCAATTGACACACTGACATCGGAAGAGTGCCAGCCAATTTGAGGTGCACGAAATATTCTGACAATCCATAAACGAGCCTATGTCCAAAACGAACGCATTCACTGATATTCCTCGAAAAAATACCATTCTACTTTTATCTTGAATATATGCCCGCTTTCAAGTGCGGAAGTGACATTCTTTCCTCTTCCATATGCCTCTCAGATATACGCCTGTCTTGTAAACTTAACAGGCTACGCGCCTGACAGCTTAAAAAGTGGGCAGTACGGTATGTTGAACTAATGCAACTTCTAAGAAAACGCGCTCGCCAATGGCAAGTGCATATAAATTAGTCAAAATTATGTCTGTCGCGACCACCCACGAAGACTGCCTGCATCCCTTGCCACTGCAACACCTCTCGTTAAACAGGAATTCAATGAGTGCGTGTCCTGCCGACGAAGTCGCGTACGCGCTGAGTTCAATTTGCAAAGCAATTCATTTTGAATTACTCACCACGTACTTTTAAAATGATGGCAGACAACAATCATACTAAAACACCTGCAGAATAAATTAGTTTCAATCCTCGGTTGTCCAATGTAATATTTCTAAGATTTCTTATCAGTGTTTAAAATTAGGGTATATTCACTTCGTCATTTGACTGTTCGTTACATGTGACCATAGTTATCATATTTCTTATAGAAACTGCAACTCTTGATATGTTGTCTGGTACCTGCTGTAAGGGGGAATGGAAATAATGTCCCCTTAATCTCTTTCGCACTGCTCAGTCGAGATAGCTGACTGCATAAACAATGTTGAAAAGATCATTTAGCGAAAAAGCTATGCTAAACGCACACAAACTTCCTTTATTTACAGAATTTTTTGCTGCATTTTCAAGTTATTCAAGGGCTCCCTTCGTTTGAACAAATCAAATGTCTTAGCAATCAGTGATGTGTGTCTGTGAATTATTTTTGCAAATCATAAAATCAATTTGCATAATGCTCCAGCAAGCAAGATTAATTACGCGAGTTAAATGCGTTCTAGATGGATATCAATGCATTGGCTGGTATCATTGGTGGGATCGGGAATATGCTAAAGAACAATGTCGAAACGATCAATATCCCTTCGAAGCAAATCATGGGCCGATGGTTTCAGGTAATTCACAAGCTGCCGTCATCGTAGAAATCCCATACCAGCTCCATTCCACTCGTTCTCCTCTGACAAACAAATATGATTGCATGCTTTGTCTGCTAACTTTCTCCCAAAAAACTTCTGCTCATCTATGTCTTAAAAAGCGTTCGCAGAACTGAATTTGACTTAGTCTCAGCACTCAAGTTAATTTAGTGCATTCAGTAGCGTTGAGTATTTTTATCTCTTCATTTTGCATAAATACTTCTACAAATGAGGATAGCCAATTAGATGGAATGCAAATATCCTATAGACGACGAAATTTCAGATGTACAAGGCTGCAATTAACTTCGACGTCTTCCGCACCGAAATGTTCTGTCATGTCGCCTATTGTAAGCTTATTTTCGTTACATATTCAAAAGTCGATTGCTGTTGAGTGCTGGATGTATTGTTATATAGCTCTAATGTTTAAGCCTATTCAGCAAACAAAACAGTGGAATGATTTTTAGTGTAATTGACTATGGTGAAAATGACATGCGCAGGTGTTTGCGCTTTATTTATTCCCCAGAGCACTCATATCTCTTTCAAAGATAGCAAATAAAAACTAGTTTCTTAGATATCATCGATGAGCTGAGTAGTATGTGACCTCATTCTCTTCTTACGTGGGTTAACTTCGCAATGAATTTTCACAGCGACAGAGCTCAACTTTTCAATAGCTACCACACTGCCCGGTTTCGTAATGAAGGCGAAAAAAGAAACTGCTGCGAAAAATTGTGTTAGCGAAAAGATAAAGAAATTTATGACGGTAATTTTTTGAGACAAACCAAATAATTTCACAGGTAAATGGCTTAAAATCTGAACGCAATCTTTTCGTTTTTTCCTTTAATATGTGTAACTGTTTTCTATCCGTCAAATATTTCAGTGAAACCAAATGCGGTGATGGGTGAAGATGGTTTTTCGGTGGAAGAGGCCTATAGAGTGGTCTCGAAGAGTGGACCAATCGAAACATACAAAAGAGATTTAAATAAGGTCGGCCCTGGACAGTATTGGATGTACACCGAGGAGTATTTCTACCCGAGACAATGTTGGTTGATCTCATCCTATACCCGACATATCCATTCATTATTTATCAATTCATGCATAGAGGATGCAATTCTGAATTTTTTCTTTAATATAAGCTTCCCCGAAGCAGACAAAAGACGCTTTCAGTAAAGTTTGCTTACTAATCCATTTAAAGTGCTCATATTTGCAGTCTATATTGTAAAAGTCGGACCCAACTACAGAAACGACACCGATGAAGAACCGGAAAAACCTTATGAGTATATGGTCGTAACGGATGCAAGCAGACTAGCGCTTATGGTCTTTGCCAGGGACCCACTTACATTCTTCCAGGTAAGAAAACATGCTGACTGAAAGCATACGAGATATTTGTTTCCATAATGACGAAAGTAACACCCGTCACCCTTTTGTGTGAGCATTCGACAAGAAATTCTCGCATTTCTTGAAACTCGCGACAGTCGAAAATACTAAATTGTGTAATAGTATAAAGCTCACATTTTATGCCTTCATTTAAGAATCCTCCTAAATATGTCTTTTTTTGAATACCGAGAACTGATCGACACCCATATTGGAATTTATCATTGTGATCAAGGCCAATAGCCCAACATTCGGTGTTTAGTTTGAGGCGAAGCGTTTTAAGAGAATTGCGGTGCACTCAACTGGAGCTGTGCAATGAAATGAAGTGCACAATTGCATAGCGTGTGCCTCTTCTTGATGTAACTAGTATTTAGAAATACAACAAGGAAGTTGTTGATTATCTGGAAAAGGCTGGATTTGGAGGTCGCGTTTTCTGGAATTCGCCACGACCAATCTATCAAGGACCGGACTGCGAATGGCCATCAGAGAAAGAAGTATTTGCACGCAGGTATGTCACTGCGCTGACCATTGTAGCGCTGATGGCTTTCAGTCTTCACTGCAAATCCCTGACGTTGGACACTTTATTGATTTGACATATGCTTTTGGAAAGTTTTTGGCGGGTTAAGCGCATTTTTTTATGAAGAAATTTTTTGCAACAATCCAAATTTTTAGAACTAATGTTGGGAAAACTTATGCTTGAAGCAATATGTTCTTCCAGATGAGTTCCTACGATTTTCTGCTCAAATGCTTGCGTCCGAAACCTTGTCCATCGACCAAGCTTTCATCAACTGGCAAGCCATCGACTAAATAGCCATCCACTTCATCAACTGCCGTCCACCTCATTGACCTCTACCAAAAAGAAAATGGTTTTTGGTCACTTCCCACGTCAGTGCATGAATGTAAGATTAAAAACGCTAAAAAATACTGCTTGACTTCTGTGAGTGTGACCAACAGTTTCCTTTTATAGACAAATTTTCTAAACGTTGCAGAGTTCTGAGAAACCGGGAAGAAGCGCAGAGGACGAAAAACGAAACGTCGCCATCGAGGGCCGGTGGTGCAATTGTCGAAATGATTCAGAACCCGCAGCTGGCACTGCAGAAACTTGTCCAGGGGCACTGACCCCCGTTTGCTCGCTCTGTCTCACCTATATATTGCGCACCGTGTGTCGATTGCGTATGTGCCTATGTGTGCGTGTGTGTGTACGAAATAAACGTGGTGTCGTAAAGGCCGTTGGCCCAGTGCGCCGATTTCGCCCTGAACCTTTCTTTGCGATCAACTCATCGTTGCGACAATCGGTTAGGGATCAGTGCTTGGGCATGGCCCATTCGATGATGCTCTTGTTGTTCGCCGGCTGCTACGGCTCAAGTTGGCTTTCGTTAGCTTTGGCACAGCTTGATGCGTTTGCGCTGCCACAAGCGCCTCGCTACGCGCCCAAGCCCACTGTACCACCCGAGTATAAGTCGTTCTTCGAGCTAGATGGACATGCTCGCGAGCTGGTCGACACCCTAATAGGACCTCGTCCTGGTGGTTTCTTCCCTGAAAAAAGCTTCGAGATCGCTCGTCCTGCTGTAGTGCCATCAGCTCCAAACGGTGGTGCCATCGGCGAAGTGGAACGTACTCTGGAGCAATTTTTTTCCGCCCAATCTAATCCCTCTGAGCAAAATTTCCAATTACCTCCAGGTTTCAATCAGGGATTCTCGCTCATTAATGGCAATAATGCTATTACATCATTTTCTCATAGCAGAAAACCTGTGGTACGTGCTTAATCACTTTGTCATCACTCAATTATTCAACTATAAAAACTACGGGCAAAAAAAAGAGAATCGACCCAATCAGGGCTTTTTTTGCTGCTGTTAAATGATGGAAGACACATTGATAACCTCCACTGATTCTTTCTCATATCGATAAGCTTTTACGTACAGCGTAGCATTGGTAACTCGAAATTTGATTATAAATGAACGAATCTACGTGTTTTTGAATACGCTGCTTTCTGAAAATATCGATGCTATCTTCTGACCTCTGATTGCGGTTTCATTATGCGGTCGTGGTGATAGCGTTACTCGTGTATTGAATGGTTCCACGACTAGAAATACATTTGCATAATAAACCATTCAAATCCTTATGCGATTGCCTTCTGATGCAACAACGGTTTTTTTCATCCTACTCTGCAAGTCAAGTTTTACCTGCACTATTCTAAGAAATAGTTGTCGAATATTATTAAAAGGAACGCATATTTAGTGATTTAGAAATGTGTTGACACTCTTCGTTGAGCATTTACGCTTCACTGATTGCTCGTAGTCACTCAGGATGAGCTATGCGCCCTGTAACACCACACTGATCGCTGTTCATCATTAAAACAATTGTTTAATCTACTGCCGCATATGAGTGGACATACTCATGGCCTTCCACTCTGCCAACAGACAGTTAACCAATAAGAAGAGCATTCTGAAACTGCACCTTCCTAATTTTTTGAAAGTACTTATGTAATCGGTACTTCCAGTCGACTTCTGTAGACGAGGAGGTAGAAGGTTCTGGTATGGATGTGCCTCAGTCTTCAATTCGCGGCATCCCTAATGTTTTTCCTGATCTTGCGAAGCCACCTATTGCGCTCCAACAACCTCATCAACGACCCATTCTATCCAGCCAGGTAACCACTCGCATCATTTGAAGAGATTGAATCTTACCGAAAGCAAGTACGCCATGATCATGCCAGAACGTGGCAGCAGTTTAACGAATAAACCACTGTCTTAGTTCCAAACCTTGAGACTGGACCTCCACCTGAAGCAGTTAATGAAAAATAGTCGAGCATTTGCATTTAAAAGAACTAAATGAAACTCCGAGCAGCGTGGAACGGTGATGAGGAGAAAAAAATTCTGGTCCTGTAAAATTCATCCGTTTCAAATCATATTTATTTCCAGGTGCCCGAAGTACCGAAGTTTCAATTTCGACCTGAGGTGCCGGAAGGAGGTTTTGCTCCACCAGACGTTCGACGAGCGCCCGCATCAGTTGGAGAAACCGAATCCGCGCCAGAAAGCGATGAGGTATGGACAATAATTATTATTTGCATCTAAGCAATGCGTTCTTTTTTGTGTTTTCTTCGATGTTGTTTATGTTAGTGTTATTGAACTAAGATATTAATGTGCTGACATTCCTTGAACCTCTTAAACGTATTTGACTTTCTGGGCGATATCTAATATAAGCGTTTTTAGTACGGAGCGTTGACGGACGAAAATTCATCTGGTGGAGGTCTTATTGGTACAATAATAAACCTAATTGGACTAAACGCAAAGAAGAAGCAGAACGCAGAGGCAGCATCACCTAGTAGTCTCGGGAAAGCGGTTGGCAATTTGATCGGTGGTCCAAACAGCCCTATACCAGGGAAGAGTATGATTTCGAATGTGCTGTACAAGGCGCTTACCAGCGGATCAATTCTGGTAGGCATATGGTCGAATTGTTTATTTATTTATTTATTTATTTATTTATTTTGCACTAGCAAAGGCTATAGCGAATACACGATGGGAACAGGAATGAGGAGAGACAAGCAGAAATCCGTGCAGCGAGACTTCTGATGAAACATAGGGTGCAGGATGGTGTTTTCACGGAGAAATTCGGTGCCATTTTCACTCTCAAATAAGCTTAGAGCAACGACTCTTCAACCGTTGATTTTTTCGCGCATATACTACTGACAGACGTATAATATACGATTTCACGTATTGGCGGGCCAAATTTTGTGAAGTTCTGGCGCAGTGATAATTGAATGCTATTCTAGTCATCGTTGCTTGCCGATTAATTAACTGGGTTTGCCACTGTTGCTAATAAGTTTCCATGACGTCAGTGACCGTAAGCTCAAAACAAGCAAGAAGGGCACCAGGAAAGCCGTCACTGTATCTCTGTTCCATGCAGTTCATCTCAGTATCCAACCGGTTCCTTGTAAATTTAAAAAACATTGGTGCACTATTTAATAATATTTCTTCTTGCATACCAATCATTAAAACAATACCAATATGGATCCGAAGCATTCGACTGCTTGGCACAAAATTATTTGACTGATTTGTGATATCAGCTTTAAAGGTGGTAATGGTCAAGGCTGCTCCCTTGTTCACTTATTTCCTAACAAAGTGGTCGAAAAATTCGCTCGGAGAAGCACATGAACGCTTGCAATCGCTGAGTATTCATTCTTAGCCCACTTTCTAATACTAGCATATATCAGATGAGGCTTGCGCTGATGTGATATGCATTTTTTAGCGCAAATATCTACAACGTCTCATGCTTATGCTTTTGTTATTTAGGGTAATAATACAGACGACCACAACGGTACACTACCACTCGTGTTAACGCCCGCACAGAAGTCCGCCATTGGAGAGAACCTCGAGATGATTCAGAATCTCATAACACAACCGTCATCTCCGCTTTGTAATCCGAAGCCAGTGCCTGTGGATGAGTTTGACGTTGACGCGTTTATGGGACAGTGGTATCAGGTAAATAGCTCTTTCATAATGCAACTAAAAAAAAGCTTTCTACGCCACCAGAGATGGATTACTAAGATTTTTCTTCTTTAGGAAACAGTTTAACTTGTGTGATCCGCCTTCAGTTAGCAGTGGGATTTGATGAATATTTATTTACTTAAGGAGCATGAATGTAAAACTCTATGTTAAGTGATGGTGACTACTGAATGAGGAATCATTGAAGGTGATGTACAGTCCACCACTGTCGTCGGGTCCATGCAGTATGGTGGCATACAAGAAGCTCGCTGACGTTAATGACGGTGGAGTTGGAACAATATTCGAAATCTTTGAATACACTACCGATGGTACACCTTATACCAAGCCACGAATCAGCTCTGGATATGCAATTCTTAAGCAGGCTGGGGAACTCATCTATCGAACGACAAGTTACCAGGAAGACGTTAATGGTAACCAGTATTTTTCATATTAGCAACTACATACGAGAGGGTTGACCTCTCAAGAGCGTAATCTGAAAGTTTTGTCTTTTGATTCTGCCTTTGGATTACAGCACCTGAGAACTATATTAAATAGTGTTACCTTTTAACAGCAATTTCAACAATCCTATTTGTTTTTGAAGGGAAACGTTTGCTTTTGCGTCCATGATCTCTCGGAAGTCGATATGAATGAATCAATAAAATGGCACAGACGTTCGCAACGCTCTGTTTGTTGACCACTAGATAATACATATCAACTGGAATATTTCAGTGCATGTCATTCATGTTGGACCATTGGATGCGAATGGCGAGTACTGTTTTGCGATAATGTCCACCAACTGTAATTATCCTCTCTATGTGTTCGCTCGTGACCCCGTTATTTACAAACAGGTGAGCAATCATATACCCTGCTTTGCGCTCATTTCGCGATCAAATGGCTGTTCCCCCACAGCAACAAACCCATTACAGCAATATCTAACTATTAGGATATACACATAAATATAGTATAAAAATTGTCGGAGAAACAGAAAAAAAAAACTGCAAAGGAGCAGCATGTATATAAAATTTTTATTCACAGTATTTAAGATCTTTTATTGGGATATGTTCCGTCTATGTTGTTCTTAACGCTTTTCTTTCGATTCCTGAAGTTGGTACGCTCATTTTTCATTGCTGTATATCGCTTTTCTACTTTTGATAAAGCGTAAATAACAAGTAATGTAAGCTCCAATCAACGTCGAACAATTTTGATTGTCCGCATGGAAGTCGTTCATCTTCGACGCATCAATCCGATCCATTATACAACCTTTTTAATGTCGTCGTTTTTATAGTTTAAGAGTTCAGAAAAGACCCTTATAAAAATTGGTTAAATACTGGCAAACAGAATAAAAAGAACAAGTGAAAAATATAGCGTTGTTTTACATGAAGCAAGAAAATGGGATAATATGAGAAAAACATTTCTTTATATGTGATTTATAAATAATTTCATAATGGTGATATATTTTCAGCGTTACGAGGCGATGGTTAATCAGATTTTGGAGGAAAAGAGTCTTATTAATGGATTTTCTCGTTTGCTGAATATCGTCTCACCAGTTGACAATACAATTTGCACGTTTCCTCCTTCACTATTTAATATTCAGGGCTAATGTTTAATGAAACATCACTAACTAGAGAGGGTGCGCCTCATTTGCATATTTCATCATACTGAAAGCAGTTAGCCGAATTCATCCCTGAAACTGAGCATTTTTGAAGTAATTTGATAATATCTATTAATATATGATGAAAAATTAGCTGATGCAGTCTTTCATCGAATAATAAACGCGAACAACATGTGATATTGCCCCCTCAGTTCCATTTATCTCTTGTTCACATCATGCGTTCACAACTGTGAGATCAGGCCGAAAATAAGTGCATTAGTTTTGTATATAGCGTTGTTGAGTGTTTTTCCTTAGAAAACCAATCGCCTGTAATAAAATGAATATTGTTTGATCATTATTGCTACTGTAGTTCTTCAACCTCTTCATCGATGAAAATCAATTGAATTAAGTATAGTTTGCGAGGAAGTAGACATATTTCTTTGCTTTTACGCTACTACCTATGGGTCCTATTGAATACGCATTGTCTTTGAAAAGTTTCGAGTCGACTGAGCCTCAGGTGTTATACCCGAAAAAGTATGGCATTCATAATTTGTCATATATTTTATGGTAAAAACCTATTAACAGGTAATGAAATATTCATTTAGAAAGAGTGTGTGTGCAATGGTGAAGAGTTGGAAGATCAGTCATTAACCATATGCCACCGGTTTTATTCACTTATTTGCCTTTTTGTAGTGCATACTAAATAAAGCTGTCCTCATTATTGATCCAAATGTATAAAATCTCCCGTAAATTTTCGCTCTTAAGGCAATCCGCATATGCATCCTATTGTTCAACTTTCGTTTTGTTTTTTCTGAGGTTTTTCGAATGATAAAGTGTTTAATTTCGTTGATTATAGTGCAACACAACAAGCTCAGCATCTTGACGACTGAAACATTTCTGTGCAATATTTCGACTGACTAAGCCATTCAAAATTTAGCAGTTACAGAGAGTAAAGCTGAAATAGCTAAAAAGGTCCAAAGAAAGCACCTTTATGAGGCCATGAGTTATCGAAAAAGAGAAAGTATATTCACGGGCTATGGATAAGAGCTCATTATATACGGAAAGATCTGCGGCCATGAAAAATTGTCAGCTTTAAAGCTTCTATGACTATTCACATTGAATATAAACTATTATTGTAAAGGCGGAAAAACAGCTGCTTTGCAATGCAATATTAACGCATGCTCATTATGGAATATATTGCGGCCGAAAAGGTTTATTTCTTCGAAGCTCTAGGCATATCATTTATTTAATCACCTTATAAAGGGGGAACACCTCTTGACTTTTAGCCTATCACATCTGTATAGATATTTTTAGGAGGTAATTACAAAAGAAAATTTAGAAATGCAAATCTTCAGAAATAATTCAGAAATATTTCGAAAGGTTTAAGACATTTAGGTAATAATCCGCATATTACGGAATTGAGAAGTTTGAGCCCTTATATCGACGTGTCCAATTAGTGCATCTAAATAGGTCGGTACATTCACTATCGTCAAATACAAATCGAATTCAATGCGTTTTTCAAAAAATGTTTATGCATAAGTATGTACTGTACAAGTACTGTTTATGCAAAGAATATTTGCAGTACGAAGCTTTTGATGTTAGAAAGCTGTTCGTCAGACTCACTGAGGAAGGTCTAATTGAGGCATTTATACCTTATTTGTGAAAATCATACGATGAAAAATTTCTGAAGACTTGCAAAGAATTAAAAATTTGCATCAGTGACGCTTATTTTACAGCCAGAAGCAGGCTCTTGACTCGCTTTACGCTAGTCTTTCGCTTTTGATACAGGTGACTCTTCTCTATGGAAGCAACTGAGGTGCATGAATTTTATGAACTGAGTGTGGAAACGCCAACCATCCAGTCTTTAAATTACTTGAATGAAATTTCGGATATTCTAGTGAGAAATATTAAAATGTCTTATTTTCTCGCCCATCGCAAAAAAAAAAAAAAAGAATCAACAAAAGAAATCGTTGAAAGAAATAAAACACAAAAATATTCGAAACTATGAAACTCGTTTAAAATGGATAGTAAATATGCGCGCTAATGGGAATTGTTCCAATATTGGAAAATTTTTATGTAGAAATCGAAATTTGCATGAGAAATTTTGTGAGTTGTTCGACGAAATGCGTCAATTCACGTTGACCCATTTAAAATTAGAACGCACATCAATTCGACCTTGCACTGAGCAGAATATTCTAACGTTATAAATTCCTTAAACAACGCATTACATTATTCGAATTTTTCAACACATATCATCCTGAAACGAAATAATTTGTTCATCATAGACGATTGCTCATATTCAAGCATCTTTAAGGATGGTGATCAATTTTCCATATTATAGTTGCAATGTTCACTCAAACGTTCTTTGTTCCAACACCAATCAAAGCAATCATGTAGTTACAATAATACAAGTTGGTTGCACTGCTGCAGTGCTCTATTAGTTAAGCGTAACTTGGCTGTGCAAATGTTAGCAAGAAATTTGCATAAAACATGATGAATTGTCAATACAGTGAAAAACTACAAAAAACTAAATCGAATCGTGTTGTAATATGCACTATTATATGTAAATTTTAAATGGCATAGAATATCTATTGCTAGTTTATGTGTATTTTTAATTTATCAACATTTCGATTGTTTGATTGGTCGCACTGTTTACTGTTAATAAATAAGTGAGTAGCACAGTTGGATATGGAGGAGCATAACTACTCTTGTAAGGAAGCGTGAAAGAATAAGAATTCCAGGCGAATAATTAAATAGACTTTTCTCATTGAGAGGATTTCATTCAGATTCCATTCTCTGTGTGCTTTCCACTGTTAATGCAATTATAGTTGCCATAATTTGCAGGAAGAGATCAGAAAAGAACGTTTGGAAGGAAGGATAGCTAGCTGTTTATCTGTTTTCTTCTTTAAAAACAATGATGACGCCTCAACAGGCTTCATTCGAAGATTATCAATGAATATAAACGTTAGCAAAGAGCAACAATCTCCCGAAATTCTCAAGTTTCTTTATTAATTTTTCGGCTGTGATCATCCTCATCCATTCCGAGATTATCCACCAGTATTTCGATGAGCAATCTTATTTTTCTATGTCAGAAATAGAGCTGAAATATTGAGGATTGTTCCTTAAAAAGCACTGAATATCTTGACTATTTTGACATTCTATTCTGAATATCGATAAACTTTGGTGTTGATTTCGTTACAGGTGTTCATTTTGCATCCATATGTCTTGTGTAATTTTCCGAGTTTTTGTTAAATTACTAGAATAAAACGAGCCGATGAGGAGTCGATTGATTTTGCAAATGTATTAAACAGTAGCAGAAACATTTTTTCAATAAAAAGAAATCGAAATTTCAGGTGTTCATAACCTAATGAGAGGTTTATAAATCAAGATGAAACAATGTGTCAGCATATAGTTTGGTGACAGTTTGAAAACATCACATAAGCGCACGCCGGTAAATATGCTGAGAGGACGCTCCCAGCAAAAAATGAGTTATTGGGGAAGATTTTTAGGCAAAACTAGCACGGTATACGTGCTAGTTTGCCCAAACTTCAGGCAAACTTTTTCATTGACAACGCATATAACGTCGTTGCCACGTTCTGCTGCACTTCCAACCTGCCTATACAATAATAAATTAAATATAATAATTTACTCTTGCATGTTCCACGTCCAGGAGTTCGCAATGTAGCTTAATGATAAAAATTTGTAAAACGGAAAGGAAGGAAGTTTGTCAGAGTTTCAGGTGGATGTCATTTTCCTAAGGAGGAAAAGAAACAGGGATACTAGCTCATGGCAGTTGTATCAATGAGACTGCACTTTTGCCGCTAGCTAGTGGAAGGTGAAAAATTAGCACTAAAAGATCCAATGACCTTAATGAGGAAAGGATCTAAACAAAATAAATCATTCATTATTGGGGAAAGTCTCGTCGAAATGACCCAAAAAGTCGGCAATTACGACTTCGCCGTCAACCGAAAATAACAGCTACAATTATCGAAAGGGACAAAAAAAGCCACCAGATTCGCTTTCGAGCATTATTTGTACTTCATTCAGATTGAGAGAGATGGATTTTTTTTAGCTGAAATTAATGCCAAATGGAACCATTGCATAGCCCATTAGCTATATTTTGAATAAATTTAGCTCTAGATACTTCGAAATCGGCCTGATCGCTAAACTTTCCAAGTTTTTCTTAATTTCCTTGAGCAGATGCTCAGCGATACAAGAAGATGAAAGTTTTAAACAACCGTTTTATCGAATTTTATAGCTCCTTTAACTGAATGTATCTTTGTGCGTTTTTGATGCAGCAACTGTGAAAACAGTGGAGGGGTTTCACAAGAGATCGCACTATTGCCATACGCATAATTTTCGACCATCAAAAAAAGTAAATTCAATATCGGTATCAACGACGATGTAAATGCAATGAGTATACAGCAATTCGTTCGCTTCATCGTATTTATACATGAAAATATAGTTGATGTATTTCATTGCAGCAGTGATATTGTTTGTCTGTGCACAAGGTGCTGATGAATTTCCGTCATGAATTAAACTTAACTGCAGATTACTTACACAGTTTTATAGGTATTGTACTATGTAACAATTTTATAGCCATCTCATTAGACAGAACCATTCAGTCGGTTGGCTAAACGCCCTGTCAAGTCTGCTCAATTACGTAACTACGTTGTGCATCTAGTGTTCAATAGCATACTGCTGAAGTGATTGTACTATCGG
>JAAVTS010001164.1:18959-40950 GCA_022845575.1 Baylisascaris ailuri
TTGTGAATCACATTCAAAATTTGTGTTTATATTACTCTTCTATTCTCCATTTATTCGAAGCCTCACTCACATAGTGTACGACGCTTCATAGATGCCGCCCGTGCGAGCGACAATCCCCTACATACCCGTCCATCTACATAAAATACACCCAACTTGTACCACCTAAACAACAAACCCCTATATAAATGCAACAAATGCGACGAGTGTATGTGCTTTTTAGATTGGACAGCTCGTACCCCAAATGATTCCACCAGCAAATACGCTGCTTGGATCATCGATCAGTCGATTGCTGCCGAAAGACTCAGCAAAAAATCTAGCAAAGGATGTTTTTCGTGCAGTGCATCCAGCTGCAGAAAACGTCGATGTCGCGCGGATGATGGGTCGTTGGTTCCAGGTGGGATATCTTTTTGCAAAAATCTCTACAAAATTTATGATGCGTACCGTTCGAACTGTCTAACAAGCACAGTTGCACCAAATTCAACCTTTTTTAGAGGTAAGATAAACTTTCAAATCGTTATTTGGAAATTCGAAACGTGATGATATCGGCCAAAAGTAAAAGGCATTTCGGGAATTTTCTTTTTCTTTTTTTTCTGATGCATCCGGAAAACAGAAAAAAAACATTCTGTTTGACCTATCAATTCAATTTCCGCTGCTAAACAGGGCGAAACACATATGAATTCTATTGAACGCTCTAGATAGGATCTCAGATGAAACATTTTAAAACATGATTGCTAGTAAGAAAATAACGCCGATATTCTTATAGGTGATCAATAGCCCGCATGTGATCCGTGAAGCTTGCACAGTATCACATTGTAAGTTTATTTTCTTTCTTCACATGTTTTCGAAGATAAAAACATTTACGGTAATCCTTCCCGTTTCCTCTCATTTGCAGGTGGCCGGTCTCGCTTTCCGCGGTTTCAGCCATCCAAGGGCAACCGTGACACTGAAATATTAAACGCAAAGGTCCAGGTGCGAACATTTCAAAATAGCATGCCTTTTCAAGTAGCGTCATCAAATCTCTCGTCAGCCAGCTCTACCCCGTCTGCGGCGTGAAGCATTCCTTTGTCCGCGGTAATGCATGCGATATAGCAGTTGACATCAAGCCTAGCCATGAAACAATGCAGTGCTACAAACCATTCACTACTGCAGACGCAATAACATTCATCATCAAAGCTGCACTTGATAAACCACACAGGAAGTGAGAAGCGAAGAAGAAGCTGAAGTACAGCTAGCAATACGCTCATCACTCAAATTTGCCAGTCTCGAAATCACAAGGGATGTTAGAGGTCAAAATCGAGGAATACGATCGTCAAAGCAAACGCAGCTTTCAATCATCCGTTTGTATGATTATCAATCAAGGGATTACAACATCAAGGGATTACAACATTCTGCAGTAATATTTTGACGAGTTGAAAAGAAAGAAGCAACGCCATGGCGATAACATTGTTCTTCTAAAAGGTTCCGACAAAAAATCTTCAGCTATCGAGGATCGTCAACTATCCACATCGTTTTCTGCCGACATCTAGCCATCAACATCGACGTGGCTCAACGGCCGTCTTCTGATGTTCGTCAGAAGACCAACAACTGCTTACGGCCACATCGCATAATCTAGGTCATTCACGTTGTTCCATTCTCTCGCCTAGACATTGGATGATCTCATATCGTCTTAAGAAGAAAAAAAAATGGACGCATTACTGCTGCAGTTTTGGGGACTGATCACGTTTATACGACTTCTGTTACGGTATACTCTTATAATTGTTCTATTCCATTATCAGTTGCTGTTGGCAGCATTGATGACTCCTAATTTATAAACTCAGTTTTATTACAGGTTTATACGCACTAGAATGAACATAGTATATGTAGATCGACACTATTTGCAATTTCATATATCTGCTGGAGGCAGAAGGGAGTGGTGGGCGGGGGGAGGAGGGGGAAAGAGTGGAGGGGGGTGGGAGGATCTTGAAACGCACTGCCCACAGAGGAGTAATGATCTATATGCTTTTGTAAAGTGAACCTTTAAAGTGATCTCATCTTCCGATCCTCACACACAAGTATAACAGTTTCTCATGCATATTGGGTGCTCCATTCTTATGAAGCATGTTCGACATCATTGACTGTCAGTATTTCCGGCATGACATTCAATTAACACATCAAGTGCACTAAATATAGAAATATACCGACCCGAACGAAGCCCCACAAAAACCTATTCGCTTGAGAAGAATTTGAATGCGGCGAATGGCGACCCACAATTATGAGAAGTGCTGCGTAATCAGATTCTAGAGCATGAGTGAAATATACTAAAGCGTACCGCTTTGTCTGAAATTTTTTAGGATTGATTTTGGATGATATTTGAGTGATGTGCCAACCAATTTCAATAAATTAATGCATATTGCAGTTGGTGCACTCACGAATCGCACATATAGCGCAACGTTTACGATTTTGAAATTCTACAGAGAGGGTAATGCAAATGGACCACCTCGATTCTCGCTTGGCTATGGATTCAAGTCTGGCGATACTGGACAGTTCGTATTGCACAGCAGCAACTCCCCGGACTCGGAGCCATGTAAATTTATCACTCTTCTCTTTAGAATAGTATTCCTGTTGAGAAGAGCGGTAAAAGAGAGTGACAAAAATTTTTCAACCGTTCACTGAATGCTAATAGCAACTTTTCGATTAACTCCAAAATACTCCTCATTAGTACTACAGTTGGTCTGAATGAGAACTTTTATAAAGTCCAAGTCCATCTGAAATCGTCTCATTTTCAGTTTGGGTTATCAAGAAAGGACCCCTTAACGAATACAACCAATACGATTACGCGATAGTGTCCAACTGGGTGCGTTTTCCGGTGTTCGTTATTGCGAGGGATCCGGAAAGGTTCCGGAAGGAATACATGCGTGATGTTTTACAATTTCTCGAAGATAATAGTAAGTTTTGTTTTAAATTATCCTCGTATATCAATCATCATAGAAGCGGTCATCGCTGAAATTTTCATCTTCTGCATCAAAAAGTAAAATCTACTAGTAAAGGTTTCCTCGCCACCTACCAATCATTCGAGGGTAGATGGTTAAGCGACCCACCAGTGGCACTTGTGACCAACGGTCATGCGCCAACTACGCATTGATTTAAAAGGCTAACAGAAAAATGCAGTGACTGAGACGACTCGACTGATGAAATTTTACACACCGCCACAGAATTAAGTTCGCTAAATGTGTAAATAAAGCGAAATGTTAAGGAGATAAGTGTTATCATAAAACTTTTGCAGCACAAAATCTCAGCAAATGCGTGTTGAAAAATCTTTTGAGGACCAAGCAGAAAACGTTCTCGAAATAGCATAAACTATTAAGGCGAACGCGTGGAAAAAGCTCAGCAAGGAAAAAAAAGGACCTGTTTATTCACAGTTAGCACCGTACAGTAGTTATGCACATGTGCCCACAGTTTCACTTGCTATTCCCATGGTCAGCGAGTGAATGGCTGCGAAGTGAAGCAGTCCAGCTAGTCGCTTACTGGCTGGACACCTGCTAACATCGGTTGTCTTTAAGGCAGTCAGACTTAACGAAAGCAAAGTTTGATAGAGCCTGATGACAGCACTATTTGCACATATTTCAGATTACATCAATGTTATGACGAAAGCTTTCAACATGATCTCGCCGGTCGACTACAGTCAGTGCCAGTACACACCGACGTTTTCGGGTGCTGGTAAATAGCCGGCCATCGCTTATGCAAACTGCCAACACAGTATCCAGCACGATGCGTATTGTTGAGCTATATCTCTTGTAGCGAGATCCGTGTACATTTGTTTCTAATAAATCTCATAATGAATAGAAGATAAAATACCACCCTCAAGGGCATCGCATCACAACTGTGCATTTCAACAGAATTTATAGCAACATTTCTGCAGATTACAGCACCATCATCCGAGAACTGAATCGCGATCTCATCCACAGATGACTAAGTATGACTGTCACTGAATGACCTGGCCACCAATGTATGGGAAACAAAGGTGACTGCGATTTCAAAGCCCCACATCACATGCACCTGCAACTCTCCCCTCCAATAAAACGAAGCCATTACTCCACGAACAGTAAAAAAACATTCTTGGTGAGGCACGAGGAATGGAAGAAAAGATTGGCTAGCCCTACTTGCCGAAACTTTCCGATCCTCGATATTTCTGAGTATCCTTCATGAGTTCAACACTTACCGAAGGCTCCTAGAGAAGTGATACAAGGAACCTATGACTCGATCTTGTACCTAACTTCAAAATCCCTCCAACGTTATCTTTTATAAATCAAGTAAAGAGGATTAGTAAACGTTCCTCCAAAAATTATGCAGCATGTCGTCACAATGCTGCAGCCGACCTCCTATCCGTGAACAAAACCACCGAGAGAAGTACCCAGATCCCACCTCCTCATGTCATAATCGAATGACACTTCCAACACCTTAGTTCATACCGTAAAGCATGCATGCATTCCAAGATTCGGGCTTCTTTAGCACTGAACCACCTTATACTTTTTTAGCACTTACATAATTTATCAGCCCATTCCTAGATGGAAACAAGAAGACCCCACACACACCACCCCACCTATACTCACAAGGTTGCTCAACTGGGACAGGTGAACATCGAAAGTGTAGGCATGTTAGTTTCGACGAAACTTAATGCAAAAACCCACTCTCAACTAAGCCCATAAAATAAGAAAACCCAAACGAATGCTCAATTAGAGCAAAGATAAAGATAAGTATTACCTGGCAGCTCTAATTTACATCCATAAAAGAAACATTTACTCTATAAAAATATTATGCCGCTTGCACAGTCAACACAATAATGTACTCATCGAATAGTTTAGCCGCAATCAAGCAATCAGATATTTGCAATGTTCAAGCACTAGACGACAATCTTATCGTATGATTCGGTGCTCGCTTGCTTTCCATTAGTCCCCGCAAAACACCACTTCCCCATCACTTTTGCATAAAACAACAGGCTTCTGGAAAATGTAGGCAGCTGTATTTCGCATCTCAACTGCACTCCGCATAAAGAGAGCACCGACTTCAACAGTTAAAACCACATAGAACATCACCTTGTTGAAATATTGTACAAAAGCAATTTCACTAACCACAATGCACAGTGAGCGTTTTTACACCTTCACACAGTGGATATGAAAATTCGAATAAAAATAACCAAGCAAGACTGGACTCCGGCATCATCCGCTATATGATATTAAAGAAAATGTGCAAAGATGACAAGAAATGATCAAAAAGAAGACAGGAGAATTTGAAATAGACGAAGAAAGAAAATTATAGATCCCCATCCTGAGTCTTTTTTCCAATGTACAGAAAAAAAAAAGCAAAAACGATTGACAGGCCGTATAGCGATAATCGGCTCAGATAAAACAGAAATATAAAATCCCTAAGCCATGTGCAAAAAAAAAAGAGAGAATCGTAGATCTAAGGAATTTGGTCGTCAATTTAGAAAAGAATTTCGCCAAATAGCTTCGGGCATCGACTACTGCCAATATCAGCGCTGACGTTTGGCATGCAGCACCAGTAATAATTTTCTGGAAAAAAGCGCCAAATTGACGCTGCAAGGAATGTGAACCAATAGAGAACAACGTAGCTACACACAACTGACAATAAACCGGCATTTCCAAATCGAATATTACAAGCATCAACTAGCAGCTAAACAACACAGAACGTATTCACATGAACAGATAGAAAACGAGCGGGCATAAACAAATGAGAATGCAACAAATTAAAGGCATTGGATATGAAAAATTAGCCCTTTATGCGCATATAGGAAAAAATATTCCTATTTCATACTTCTACATAATTTTCCCACCTTTATTTGGAGGAAATTTTTAATTTGGAATGCCTTCAAACTATCGCGATGAATGAAATCCTCATGCTAACTACATAGCGCTACGTTTAAAATATTTTAGCCTGTAGAGAAATTTTTGTTAAAAGTCTCCAATTAAGGTCTGTTTCTTTTTACTGTCCTTAATGCGCCTTAGTTTCAAATCCTAATTCTATCTTAAACAACGATCCTCTATGGATCCACGCTACAATCCCCACATTTCCCGTGCAGATTAATTCGCACGCAAAATGCACCTTCTTCGGCATTCCTCGATCTGGAATCATGAACGTTCCCCAATTAGAACGGGAGACTCCAGATTCAGATAATGTACTCATGATGCTTAAAACGCTAACAACATTCCACCTATCAGAGTGAATAAGCGAATAAATTTAGCCCTTGGCTGCTGAGGATCCTATAACACAGCCGCTTTGCGATGACTAGATAATGGAAACGCACAACACAGAGACAAAATTGTTCAACCATCTTTGCACTCCTCCATATTTGCTGCCTGTATCACCTTACAACGTTATCATTATTACGATCCATTCAGACTGTGGCATAGACTGAGAATGGTTTGATGATTTCATACATAACGAAACGATGAACCACAATGAACAACTACTACATATCCTTAGGATACAATGGCTACTAATCAGACTTATAGTACAGATATGATACACTATGAGAATGCACAATGACAGCGATACAGACTCGTTGGGAAGATGCGCCTCAGAGGAGAACACTTTCTTTTGAACTGCAAGATCCACCGACCACCCGCATCACATTCATCCCAATCAGTACATAAATTAGCATGACCAAAGCTCCTGCTAGGTTCGCTACTGTTCGCTAAAGAATTACATTCTATGTTGCTTTTGGGAGGAAATCTTCAATTAGAATTTCCTAAACGGTAACCGTCTAGGACCAATGACCTCAGTAAAATAAGCTGCAATGGTCTGACCACAGAACCTCTAAGTGATGGAGCTGAAGCCGCAAAAATTAGAGTCCAGTGGTACAATATGGATCTCTGATCAGGAGTTAAGAGGTTTGACAAGCCACTTGAGTCCCAGGTGTCTTGCTTAGCGAGGCTTAAAACAAACACATTTTTCCACCAAAAATGCCTCCTTCGCAAGCTTGAACAATGAAATCAATTATGATGAACATCCCCTCCCTATCAAAATCAAAACTGCGTTAATAAGAACGCCAATGTCTCAAATATACGGTTGGCTTGCATAGTGCTTTCTGCCTTTAACACCCTGCCCTTGGAGTCCGCATAGACAATGACTGGAAAAGGCAGCAGTCGCAGAGGAATTGTATTTGAAACAACAATACGGCAAGATTTACAGCAATGAACGCAGAACAATAATTGCAAAAACAGCAACAATAATATTAAAAATAATAACAGCAACAATAATAGTGATAGTAACGGAGACAACAGGGAAGAGAATGGAGAGGACTCGAAAAAAACAGAAATAACTAAGAAATAATTCATTCGTACAGGCACTAAAACTTTAAACCTACTCGTCGTCGCAAACGATAATCAAACGCTCTTCGTCATCAGACAAACCGGGCTCTCCGACTGCTCCACAATGTGCAGTCACGTCGTGTGACGGCTCAATTTTCACCTCCCGCATCTCAGCCGCCATGTCAACGATCTCCTCACTTTTCTCCGCCGAGCTCAATTCCCCGTCACCCTTCTTTGCGAGAATCTTTCTGTAAACGTACACCTTCCAAGATTACAAAGGTGTTTCACATATATGCAATGTCTACAGTAGCAAAGATCTAGATAGCATTGCTCAGAAAGCCATTTTTTAGTAACACAGATGACTGAGCCATGATTGGGCCTTAGAAGAATCATCGACAACTTAAATGCGAAAAATCGAACTCCGAAATAAACGAAATGATAGTTGGATAGAAGACGCTGCGCTATGTACCTCCCTCTTTTGTTACTTCGAATCGGCTGAAAAATTGGGTTGGAGAATACATCAGCTACGCAGATTTGTGGTCCTGCAGCCATTGCTGCAAATGCAGCAAGCGGTGGATATTGGAACTGTGAAAGCTGTTAGGAGACGAAGCGCCTCACATTCACCTCGCTTCATATCGAATATGTGCAATCTTTCGCCACTCCCTCCTCCCTCACTCACCCTTCCCCCCCCCCCTTTTCCCGCAATTTCGAGCCTTCAGGCATAAATGCAAGCCTCGAGGCTTCAACTGCGACTTTCGACTGCAAATGGCACCTCGCGCAACTTGAATCTGGGAGGCATGAGAAAGGGGTGGCTGCTCATAATTATTCAAAGCCCGCAAACCGCTTTATTTATGCCAGAAAATCACGCTCAGACATTTGGAAAAGAATTCAAAAAATTCATTCAGCACATTTGGATGCCATTATCTGAAACATCATTCTAAACTTCCTTTGAGAAAAACGTACTCCTCAATGTATGACAGCGTTTCAAATGCAGTGCACCCTCATCAGCTATGCGGAACAGGGCTTTTAACATCCTTAAATAAGTAAACAGCCGAAACGACAAGCCCTTATAAAGAAGAAAGGCGACGAATACAATACTATGAATGGTACTCTGTTTCTGTAAGTTTGTAAGCACAGACCTCTTCTTGTGTGAGGATGACATCCCCGCCGATTTTCTTTTCCGTTTCGTGATGATTTTGATCTCCTCGCCTGGATCGAACCCGTGAGTTGAAATCAATACCTTGTGTACCTGCAGAGAAAGTTTTTGCTCGAAGTAACCTCTTCGCGGTAGACATGCCGCTATTCCACTTGCCACCGCCTTATGATAGTTCGATTCCGCACGTTTCGGGTTGAATCTATAATTTAAAAAGGTTACTTGTAATCCATCATCAAGAAAAGGGCTGCCATAATCCTCCCCCTCCCCTTCCTCCACCGAAAAAGGTTAATGTATAAACGCACAGAAATTTTATTTGAATCGATTTATCAGTGAAACGATTTACTTTCACATAAAAGTGAATCGGTTCGAAATTTGACATGAACTGAGAAAAATTTTAGAAGATTTCAAAAGTTTAGCCTTCGTCGAAAAAGAGTAAAAGAAAAACGCTGTAAAGAGTAAAAGCGTCCAATCAGTCCATAAATAAATCACTCCACAAACAGAGCATAGTTACGAAAAAGACATTTTAAAAGGGTTCATACAAATACACCAAAGTAACTTTTCGTATATATCTCACTCAAAAATTCTGTCAACTATGGCAATAGGACAACAATTGAATTCAACTATATTATATGCTCATTTTGAAAACTATCAAAACGAAAAATAAAACGTCGATTCGTAGCAACAGAATTGCTGGTGAAACATAACACTTTAATGGAGCGGAATCTCTTTAACTCTCAGAGTTCCTAAATTTCCACAATCACAATCATCTTAAAAGGGCAGATTAGCGCAACTAAAACAGCAAAAAAAGAAAAACTCCAATCAACGAATCTGTACCTGTAAGGATGAAGGAATAAATAGTGCAAACAAAAGTATGCAAAAGGATGAAAGGCAACGAAACACGCTCAATCGCGAGTCCTATAGATATGGCAGCTGGCTATAATAAAGTCTACGGCAGACTTGCGAAAACATTCATTCGAAACAGCAACCCTGACCTGTTCGCATAGCAATCGATGAACGGTTCCAAACGTGAAAAATCGATGAATGGCGAATAGGTGGCGGCACCAAACCAAAGAATCGCAGCTCCACCTTTGCCTTCCTTATAGCAGAAGGAGTGGATGCGACCGGGCCAGAACGCATCTGTGCCATTCTTGGCCCAAACCACATCGCCAGGCTTCAGCCCATAAACGTTATCCTTGCTCGCCTCAACCTCCTCACTCTCTTCCAAAATTTCTTTCTTGATTTTGGACGATTCCAGGTGACCTCTCAGACCCTTCGTCATTTTAATTTGCTTCATAGGCTCCTGAAAAAAAGAATTTCCTTAAGAGATCAATAACTCAACGCTGCAGTTCAGAAGTGACAATAAAGAAGGACAGGCCCAAATTCTAAATACCATTAAATTTCATTTCAGCATCTTATGACACGGAGGTGCACGTTTTTTCAACTCCACTGCAAAGAAGAAAGGATCCATTATGTGCTGCATGTTCTGTAGGTGTCTTGGGAGCAAAAAATGCTGCAATGGCCTACAACCTCTATATGAAAAAAGACCTAATTTCAAGAGCATGGATGAAAGGTGAGTTCTTCTTCCGCTTGACAATTGAAGATTTAAAGGCTCCATTCTCAAAAACAATGCGTGACCCTCAAATTACATCTGCGCAGCAATGAGTCATAAAAATTGACTGCTACTGAGCACGATTCGCTGGCAAAGATCATTTCTAAACGAGCGCCAAATCATGCTTCGTCCAATCTCCCTTTCAAACAGATGTATTTAACTAGGACAAATATATCTTTTCCTTCACGTAAGTTAATTGATAAATGCGGAAAAAGAAATCAATTTTTTCTGATATGCTGTTTGGACGAAATTCTATTCAGCCACACCGCACATTTTTAAAACGCTGTGTGGACAGAATGCGGACGATGGGTTTGTACCTTCCCTTCCTNCCCCCCCCCCACATTGTTACGACAACGACTTCACTCTCAACTTTCATCATGACTTGCCGCATCATACTATAAAGACTGACCATTTAGGTAGCGTCAAATGAAGTAAAAAATTACATGCATTTACCTCGTTCTCAATTTTGACAATAGCTTTGCCGCCTAGTGGTACGGGTTCAACACCATTCGAAGTCGAGCTCGAGGCTGACACATGCAACGATGCGAACGGCTTTACGTCAGCTTCGGTGGGCAAACTGAGAATGGAAACGGCGTCGCATGGCAAGGATTCAACTGAAGGTGATGACTGCACGACGTTCTTCACTGGCTTAAGTATGATCCTTATGGGAGGACGCGCAGACACTGACGAGTTACTAGTGTTGCTTGTGGCAGAAGCGGCTTTAGCTGACGACGGTGGTCCAGCGTTCTGCTCCGACGCCAAATACGGACGATGCGCCGATGCGTCAACCGCCTTTATCGAATGCTTCTGCGCGATCACCGGACTGCCAGATGCAGGCAAGCTGGCATTCATAGGAACGGATTTCGCGTTCTTGGTAACTGCATCAACTCGACGCGCGGTTTGACTGCTGACAGCGTAAGCGGGCGACGTGCTAGCATCGAGTTCCTTCTGGTTGTGCAGCTCGTACTTCAACAGTTGAGATGTCGCTGTCACACTCGCAAGGCTTTCAACCTTCGATACCTTCGAATGTTGCGGTAATGCCCCCTTTGCACTTCCTGATGTCACTAGATAAGACCCCGTTGCATGCACCGCCTCCGTCGGACGAAAGAAATCACCCAAGCAGGCGCTCTCTTCAATGAGCTGTTTCGGTGGTACCCTTGTCGTCAACGATTGTTCCTGCTTACAAATGTTCGCCGCGAGTGAAACAACGGGATGCGCATGTGTCATGTCAGCAACCGACGATGACCTGCCTTCTGGATAAATCAATGGATTCTCCTCATTCTGTACAAGCACTTCACCAACCGGCTGGCTGGTTTTTTCCAACAGAGCCTCATTTGCTTTCTCAACTTCGCCACTAATATATTGGTGCAGCTCGAAGTCCCTGGAAAAAAACATCTATGAGTAAGAAAGATTGGCAACAAGGATTTAAGGAGCTGCAACCTACACGTCTTCGAACAGATCTCGTACTGACAGAAGAAAACATTATACAAACGAAATATTTTCAGTGATATGTTACTTTTTTGGGACTGAGCTGCTACTAAGATTCGATCCAATTCAAGGGTCATTTGAGCATACCCTGCAGAAAACAATTGGAAACCTCAATCGCCCGGTAGCCGCAAATCGGATGACTGATCGACCAAAAATTTAGTAATCTGTTAAATAAACGTACTGTGCTGGCGACACTGACGCTGAAGAATGTTTGTTGCTCGAGGTGCCCTCAACATGCTTCTCAGGTGGTCCCTGATCGCTCTTCGAAGTAGGCATGCGTTTTATCGATGTTCCTGATGTTTCTTGTTCCTTGAGGAACTTTGGTGGCAATTTCCCCGTCTTTGACTGATTCTTCTTTGTGCTTCTGAAAATCAAGGGAACTACTGAAGTTGTTGTTGAATAATATTATACAAATCTTCAGTTAAAGGTTTATGAGACCAAAAGTTAAGGTTTTTTGTTGTTTTCCATTGTGAAGCGAAAACACTGCAGCTCTTCAATCATTTTCTATTTATATCACTGAAAAGTTATATCGGATAAAACCGAATGCGGAATTACGCTGATGAAATCACTAGCTAACATACCGACTAGTTAATGCCGTATTTTCAAAATCACGATGAAGGATCATCGCCGACCATCTATAGAACTGCTGATGTGATAAGAAAAAACAGACCGGGTGAACTAATCAAAAAATAATCGAATTAAAGCGTACGCCCACACCATTCTTCTTCCCTATACTGGATCTCAAGATCAATTTCTAGATCCGCTCTAATAAGCTGCACCTGTGTCACATCTTTCTAACGTTACATCATCTCGCTATCGCGCAAACGGATATAAAAACCATTACCCTAAATTTGTTGTTAACATGATTTTCGATTTGATTATATGATTTTTGTTCGATTTCCCATTGATGTCAGCACTACTTCTGAATTAAAAAATTAGTGCTGCCAGTCCCCTATCATTCGAACAATACAAAGTATGATGGAGAAAAGTTGAAAGTTTGATACGTTTAGTCAACTTCGTTAATCATTTCAACAAGAAAGCCAAACCAACAACCAAATAAATCAACGAGAAATAAATCGACATAAGAAGCGACCAAACGAAAGTAACGAAACTGAGCAAATAAGTCGGCAACATCAGATCGGTTCACATTTCAGCAACAATAACTCAAAAGATTATTCAAATTATGCAAATTTTTCCTTATAATCGATCCGGTTAGAGCACAGTGAATACGAAAATTGCACTTAGTTTTGTTGCTTCGAATCGACCACAGCGAATAAAAAAAATACACAAGCGACCAAATTGTGCTAATAAAATACTTGGCTGTAATGTAATCGACATGGTTTTAACTATCGCAGTTGGCGTATAGTCATGCTAAAAACTTTTCAGCAGAACTCCTACAAGCTGCGATTTTCGCGGGAATTTCAAAACGAATGGAATAGTGCGAAAAGCTATGGAAAGCTCGATATCACTGGAAATTTTCTGTGAGGGACGAGGTTCCAGTATTGAAATTTTAGACGGGACGGCTCTCGTTTATCGCCATCTAGTCTTAATTATGTCAATAATAATTTCCTCACGTGCTAGCTGAATACTCTTCTTCGCTTGGCTGCCGAATGAGCTTCATATGCAGGTCATCGGAGCCGGTTTTGAGGATACGATAGGACGGCATAAAAGCGTCACGAATCTTCTCGCTTCTAAAGCGAATCACTCCAGAGTGTGAACGACACCTATTCAACCCTGAAGTGCCAATGTGATGCCGCCGCAACTTATCCACAGAAACACGTCTCGATTTGTTCGTCGTGCTTGGCAAACTGTCTCTGCTTTCCTTCGATATACTCCTTTCTCCCCTTACGATGATCGCCCCCTTTCTTGATATCCTCGCCTCCCCCTTCGACACCGTCGCCTCCTTCTTCTGCACTTCCGACTCCTCCAACCCACCTGTCTCCTCCCTTAGCGTTGTCACTTCTGGCTTCGACAACTCCTTCTCATCTCTCAGCGTGCTAGACGGTCCTTTACTATTAACCGTACCAGGCTCCGATCCATTACAGTTTAGTGGTTCCGACGCAACGTTTGCTCGTTTGCTCGTTTTTTTCTGCAAAAGAAAAAAAAACTACAGTTACTAATAACTTTTGATAGCATTCAAGGAAATCAGAAGTGAATCTCTCAATAAAACCGAAAGTTTATTAAATGGAAGGCCATCAGAAAACTAGAACAAAGCAGTCTTTTTGAAGATGTTAATACTCACGCAAGACTTAAAAGTGAAACGTGTGTGGTCGATACACTTACCTACACTCTGCTAGCGTATTACCGCTGAAATGAAATGATAAAGCATCAAAAGGGAGTTGGAGAGGCACGGGGTGGTGGGAGGAGGCTGGGAACAAAAAAAAGAATAGAGAAGCGAAGCAAGGTTCGTGCACCCGTTTCCCTCGCAACGAAGCAAGAAAAGTACCTTTCGCACTTAATTAAATAGTCTTCCTTCACAGTTGTGATGCACTCCCCTAGGCCAACAGCTTGCTAACCTCAACAGGGACTCAAAACCGAAAAACATTGACACACCTCGGATTCGGTCAACTTGTGAAGTTGCCCACGCTCAGATTCGCGGCCAATGAAGGCTGAAAATTGATTCGGTAGTTAAGAATATAATAATCTTCTAGCAAACGCTAAAGTGATTCAGCAAGTTCATCCAACTTAAACGCTCTCTGTATAATGAGATAAACAAACGAATATTCACTGAGCCTATTCACTGCTTCATTAATGTTGCCTAACGGAAACCAAACATCAACGGCCAACCCTGAAGTGCCCAAGTGATGGACCTCAAACTCATAAAGCAGTGAGTGATCTCGAGTCAGCCCCATCAGCAGACCTCTCAGAACCCAAACGATGGAAGAGATGGAACAGAACCAGGAAGAACAGACAATGGACGATTTGGTAATCAAACTGACCGGTCACAGAGAGCAACAATCACAACCGAGAATCTAGACAGGATGTTTCAACAAACTCCAATTAATGTTCATTCTCTTTATGCATGTTGCAGCAAAATTCATCACCATCTATAATCTCATCGGTGAGATCCGTTACCAAATGATGCACTATAAGCGCAAGAAACGTTATGCAGAATAATAACAATAACAGGGGGTCCAATGAACACAGTTCAATGTACTATTCACCATAATATTTTCGCAAGCTGCACAAGCGCTATTATGAAAAACCTAAAAGTTTCTACATTAAAGTGTAGTTCATCAGATAGTCGGAACGACGTGCCCTCCTAAGCGCTTCTCCAATAAACCCTTCATCGGTCTTTTCCAAAGCACTTCTAAGCCTTCCCTAATATAGCAATGAAATGCGGTCACAGGTTTCCATCCAATTAGTGGTCGGCAAATTCAGCAATGCTCTTACAGCTTGATAACAAAGAAGAAGACGAAAAAAAACTTGCTAATCGAGAATCGATCTAAATGGGGCCGCGATTTCAAAAAATTCTTGTGCGGGGTATAAAGCCTGAAGTAAAGCACGCATAAACATAAACCTTTTAAACCATAATAAACCTTCTAAGACATGTGTTGTTGCGTAATTTAATATGATTTCTATGAAAAGGGATATACCTCTATCCTCCATTTTACTACAAATGAAGTGTATCTCATGTCTCCTCTGCATCGCCAACCGCCCAGGCCTCATGTTTTATATCTTGTCAAAGTGTGCATCAATAGACTTTTAACAGATGAAACCATACCGGCACTGAAGTCGTATTCCGGCTCGAACGGATCGACGCCTGCCGGCATAACGATGTTGCAAGCCTCTCGCGGCTTATAGGCCTTACGCTTGTTCGTTCTGGTCGGTGCGACGATCGCATCTCCAACATTCTGCTCTATGCCTACTTCAAGCGACGTGGCTTCTGCACCATCTAGGTTGCTGGACGGTGACCCTCCGTTGCTTGCCTCTGCACCGGTATCGTTCCCCTTGGTTGATCCGCTGTCTACCTCTGCGTCGTCGGTGGCACCCTTTTCCGTCTAAAAAATGATCACTATCCACATATATAAATCTTTGATGGTATTTATCAATGTAACCAGTCCAGATAACTAGATCTACTTCCAGCGACAGTGTGGCTATGAACACTTTACAAAGTTAGAAATGAAATACTCCACAAACAATAAACGCATCACAAATGCAGTGCGCTCATTTGATGAAAAGTAGCCTTCCCCATCATTCGCCTGTGTTATCGCTTTTAGATTTCTCTGAAACAGTTACGAAAGACGTAAAATCATACATGAACGGTAATGGCCTCTACCAACCTTTTCGTTAGAACTCTTCCTCAGTCATACCGCCTTTCAATGAGATCAAAAATTACTTCCTATTCTCCTCTTGACCCCTTCGACTCTACTCAATGGAAGGTTTTTCCTTATAAAACTGCTCTCCCAACGGAGCCTCCATGCTTCACAAATTTTCGTCGACGTTCCCCGTCGGTAAAGTACTTTACAACCGATCCGCTTCCCTAATCTCTTCACCTGAAATCAGCTGCCTGCAGGACACTAATTTGCTCTACAGACTATTAAAACAAGCCGAAAAACCTTCAAAATAGCACCCTTACTTATGTTAATGAATAAAATAAAAAGCTCAACGCTAAGTGATAAAATTTCGGCTTAGCAATTACTAATATGATGACTGAACCCCTAGATCGACAACCACAACCGGTTTATCTTTTCAACTGCTGAAGCCGTGTTAATTCCTATCACTCTTCCGATTCTCATCGATGTGGTATAATAAGTGATGCTTGTAACAGTCATGCATGGTGTTATATTGCGACGCCTTCATCCACTGACTTCTCACCTCAACAAACACTCCGGGATTGATGTCCATGCAATGAGGCAAACATCACCAATATGATATCACATTTATGCTCAATAAGAGTGTGTAATGCATAAAAGTGAACATCGCTTTCCCATCAACCATCACTAACTGTTCAAGAGCTGATACAGGCTATCTGCAGAAAAGCGATCAAACAACAGGCAAGTACAGAAAGATGTTTCGATGCAACAGTCGAAATCAGGCAAGAGAATTCAAGAGGGACATGGACCTACAGACAACGAAAAACATTACTGTAGCATCCAATCGCTAACAGCAATACGGAATTAAGGCCTGCCAGCACCTCTTATGCGATAGCGAAAAAATGATAGAAGGGATCGGATGCACATTTTTCCGCTCCCTTTCAGTTGCCTTCCTAACCGAAACAAAAGTGATTCGTCGGTGTTTGGGTTATTCGTAGCGTGGGTGGGCACAGCAACGTGCAAGTCACACACTATCGTCAGTCACCACGTCAAAATTCTTTGCAATGAGTGGCCAGCGGCGGACAGATGCCGGATGCACAACGCGTAAAGAGACTAAGAAAGTGGGACCTGTTTGCGCGACGCGTGAGCATGTGGTGAGTGACGTGAGGGGGCGTTATTCAACTGAGCAACGATGTGTTGCTTCGGTTGCTCTCGCGGCTTCTTCAACAGCTTACGCTTGTTCGCATCAACGAAATGACGGCGCGGAATCTGAAAGTACATTCATCTGCTCCTTATATATACTCCAGGACCTCCTTTATAACCATCCGAATATATGATCGCCTCCAACGTTCGAAAATACCATTTACAAATAAACTTCGGACTCAGAAAAACGTCACTATAATTGATCACTTATTTCGACTGTTCACACACACTTAAAATCGAGAAGAGATTCCCATGTGGTAAATTTCTTTCATTTTAACGAATTCGGCGAATGGTGGGACAATGTGATGGATTCAGTTGATTGACATGGAATGTAGAACATCGAGCAATTGTTTTTCTTTCACAATACCGAATTTTTGCTTTCAACAGCGCAAATCCCCTCTTAAATTACTACATCAACGCTGAACGCTTGAAACAAGCATTAAGATTCATCGAAAATAAACTGACAAAGCAACATCTCAACCCAGTTATACAACCAATACTTTTACCTCCTACTGTAGAAAGATATTACAGTAATTCGAATATAATCAAACCGTACAACACCATCATGACCAGCCCTGATCTACTCTGCGAGAAGTTACTTCTGCTGAGCTACTGCATGACCATTTTACATGCATAATGTTGTCCTTCCAGATGAACTGGTTCAACACGGTGCAGTTTGGGTTAAAGAAGAAACAGTGGATGGTAAATGCGCCTCACATTTACAAACGCGAACGCGAAGGTGATGATCCTTACCCACACCACCTCTTCTTTGCACACGACGGCGTTAGACATACTTCCCCACTTCCGTCAAAACCCTTTGCACTATATCGCTGAGCGCAGAACTCATGTAATTCCCCTATCCAGCACAATCGGATATGAAGAGCAAAGAAGTGCAATATTACCATCTCGTTTTCGGGGACTGGCATCATGCAGCTTGCACAAAGCATTCGTCCGTAAGTCTTCATGAAGTTGCGCTTTCTCAGTTGAACGCCATTGGTACTGGCTCGATCTGCCAACGCTGATATCCACTGATCCGTTTTGGGAGAATTCTGATATAACGAAACAGACAAGCGGAATCGATTCACTGCCTCCACCAACGGACCTGGCGTACCATCTCGGCTAAAATGCTTTAATTATAAGAATGGGATAAAAAAGCGGACTACAGTTTAACAACTTATCAATAACAGTCCACTACAAACAAAATTTCTCACAAGCTTCGTCTCAACTTTGTTAACGCTGACGAGGAAACACAAAGCGGTTTTGATGTACCCTCAATGATCCCAAACGACAGAAGAGAATAGCGGAGTCAGCACCCCACTTTAAATTCAGGAGAACATTTAACCAACTTGCATCGGATCTGAGCTAAATGCGATAACAGTCACCTTCACCCCACTCAAACTCAAAGAATGGATGCCCATTCAAATGTAGTATAAGTAGCGAGTGCGATTTTAGTGATACTATAGAAATTTGGATTCGCCAATCTTTGCTCAAAACTACTACCACAAAACTGGTTCTGGGTGGGATAAAAACTGAAGAAGTACAAAAAAGAAAATCTGCGGCCACCACAAATCATCGCTGCAGAAGAAAACGAATGCATTAACCTTTGCATTTTGATCGAACTGGCACATACTAGCTTTTTGAATTCTCCGTTTGCTTGTTCTCGCTCCTTACCTACTACGAACTAAGTAAAGTTGCGCTCATTTCCGCTTGCTGACAGTAAACGAATATTTGCATTCATGTGGACTTAAGCGCATCCTAAGTACGACAAAACGATAGGCACTCCGTATAATTAAAACTACCCATAGCAAATAAAACTATAAAGTAAATGTGCTGCAAAATGAACATAAAAAGAGATCAATGAATCTACATTCTCGAATAAAAAACAAAAAATTCATAAAAATGAAAGAAAGTAAATTGGGATGCAACAAATAATCGGCTTCAAATGAATCTTTCTTACAACGCAAACGAACAACGGTGGATGAGTGGTGCCTCCTTGACAAAAGAGGAATGGCATATTGTTTTAGTGGCTTACCCACTGAGACAAGCGCATTAGTGGCGACGAATCTATTCAGCATGTACCCGAAATAATAACTTAACGTTGCACTTACCCATCTCCAGTGAGCATCACTCCAATATAGCTCTGCTCTTTGTAAAAACCATCGCACACAAGAACACCTTCACATTCTCGTATCACGTCCACTTCAAATCTCGCTGAAAGATAATCTCTCAACGAGCAAATAAATCACCGCAAACGATAGGATATTCAATAACATACTATGCTTACTGCCAGAAATAAGAAAAACGAAGTTCAGAGGGTGAGGGATGTGGATGGCGACGTTGATAGCTTTCCTCCTAAGCATTCTGATAGAAAATGCTTCCTTTAGCAATCCTTGTAATATCACGCAACAGGAAAAGCAGAGGGATTCTACGGCAAAACTCTAAATTCATTCCCGTGTCTCCAGCAACTCCAGAGGGGGAAAATTTACGGCTAACTGCTTCTGTCACGGCAATGTCGCGTAATGGACCCAGATTCTCTACTCTAAAAGCAACACCAGCTGATCCAAGAAAATTCAGTGAACTTAAAAACGAGAAACATAAAATCAACGGAGTCACCGAATCTGAAGCGCACATCAACTTCGAACGCGTCCTAAACAATAATTTCTTTGAGGAACTGATTCTTTTACAGAATGTGCAGATACATTGTACCCTTTCTTCTACCTTCTTCTTCCTCCCCCCTTCTTGGCATCAAAACCATCTCCAACGACAAATTTTATGTGGACAGTTCGTCGTGAACGTGCTCTGAAGATTTCACCCACGGTTCCAACGCCCTTACGAACTCGCCTCCCCTTCGTGACAAATCCTTTTCCAGCACTATACTAATCCCTGCTAGTAAACCTCAGTGATGCTGCCCTCTCAGAATCACCTATCATTTTTCAGTTGTGCGTCTTAGCGAAAGCGTCCTAGGTTCCGTTTATAAAAATAAGCAAAACTGTAGGCTAAAACAGATGTGTAAATTCCAGCGATAAAAGTACTCTTGGAACTAAACGAGAAGGGCGCAACTTACGACTTCCATCTGGTTGGGTGGATGTAGAAGGTTGTGGAGAGGAACCCCGTTCCCGTTGGCTACGTTTCAGCTCATCACGCTCACTTCGCATACGATAGTTTTGTACCTTTTGACGATTTTTTGCATTCAATATTGGTAATCCACCCATCTAGAACGAATAAAATAATAATAAAACATAAAATTTTAAAGAAATAAAATAAATCCACGCGATCATATCGAGCAAAATAACTCCTTTCGTTCAATTCTCACATGTACGTCGTCATTACTATGCATTTAAAAGCGGAACTTTAAATACAACATAGATAATCACTTCTAAATAAAAGCACCATATATAGGACATCTAAAATATAAACGTCGGATATTCGTTGGAGAATAAAATCATTTCTTTCTAGTGCATTCTAAAATATGAGAAAAAATTACTCTAGTCGAAAAGCTTGTTGTAATGTGGCTGAAGTTCAAACTAGAGACAACAATTAGATTATAACTCCACATATAAGCAATAGCAGACGCTGTAATATTCTGAATACTTCAATGAGAAACAATATTTTTTGTTTAAAAAAATTGTTGATACAGCTGACGAAGAATAGAAAGATAACATAATTCGAGAATTATGCAAATGAAAAACAGAAGTAATCTGCTAAGTATATTGAAATAACAAATAAATAACTGAAGAAAAAAAAATTAAAGAAAGAAACACATCATAAACACTAAAATGCGATAAGCGGAAAACAACACCCTGGTGTTGCGCATATTTGCTGCCATGCTTCGACATGCTCATACGTTGCAATTTAATAACTCCCGTCATCAGTGCATGTAATTAGGGAAACTATTGCCCACCACTTACTTTTTTGCCCATTCCGGTGAGGGAAAGAACTCTATCAGTCGCCTCATCCTGGCTTCAACGCTCAGCATTTACTTACCTATGCTTAAGGTGAACATATCCTGTGAATGCAGTTATTTCTCTTCAGCGATGCGAGACGTGAACCTCGACTCCCCTATTCCTCTGCCACCTTTTTTTATTCTCTCGTTTCCTCCTCCTTATTACGTCGCTCACCTCCCGATCACTGTTCCTTTGCAATGTGATAAATCCCACACGGTGGTGAAAACGTTTCTCTCACAATGCTAGCGATGATGCGTAAATTTTCACCTAAGAAAAACCAAGAAATATCTGCCTTCTAATGTTTTTACATCCACAGGTGTGCAAACGACTACAAAACAAAATCAACGAATTATTACCAAACAGTAAGTCTCAACTGTATTATCAACCTAGCCAATTCTGCTCACCAAAGGTTCCGATGAATAAATTTGAGGCGCTGCCGCAGCTTCTTGAAGAATCCATTTCAAGAAGACGACGGAAATTTGCAGATGAACGCATGAAAGAAAAGAAAACGGCGATCGGAAGCTCATTGAGTGTATCTACAAGTTAAAAAAAAGCACCTGTATATTGGTTGCGTTTATATAAGAGGAAGTAATAACATCTGAACAGAACAAAGGAAAAAAGCATTTAAAATGAAAATGAAACCTCAATCGATAAAAGATCAAAGTTTGACGATTGAAGCATGCGTACTTAGAGAAAAAGGAGAACATTATGGACAACATTCATGAGCGGATATAAACAAAGATGAAAGGATAAAAAGGCTCATTCTCCGACAGTACGAGTTGTGGTATGCGGCACCACTTTGCCCATCTATCCAAACACCATCCTAGCTTGAAGTAATCTTCTAATAACGACCATCCCTCCACCCTGCCCTCCCACTATTTCTCATCGAATACCACGAGTGCGTGGGAAGATAAAAATAGGCAAAAAGCCGTTCAAGCAAGCTCTACGAACAAACGTGGTGTGATTGCCGTGCTCATCGATGACGATGTCGCATAAGGTCAGAAAATATGTCTTTTATGCTTCCCACT
>JAAVTS010001164.1:41952-52104 GCA_022845575.1 Baylisascaris ailuri
ATATATATATATATATATATATATATATATATTGCTATGACGTTCTGCAGTCACGCTGCAGTGGAAATGTCTTCTTACGTCGAAGTAATATTAAAGTAACTATGTTGCATACCTCCATGCTATTCAGAGATAAGATTTACAACTACTATAAAAAATCCGTACCCTGCAGCCAAGTATTCAGAAATAATATTCCTAAATATTTGAATACCTATAAGGGAGGTAGGCAATCTCACCCCCGTACTATCAGTGCTTCCTCGCCACTTCCTGCCCTTCTCCCTCTGCTCCTCTCTGAAGTCTTTAATGTAAAAGAAACCTCATCATTTGCTTCGATCCCGAACAGCCGATGGAATACACGAGCATCCGGCGTACTCTCATCCCATCCGAGGCATCAACACTAGAAGAGGGTGTGCAGAGAAGCGAGATCAACACGAGAGAGAGTCCCACGCATACGGCAGGCACACCGGCGAGCGTCCCACTTCACTTTGCCTCTCTGTCAGCGACGCATCACCCTACTTATCTCTCTTGGTATTTCTTTCTCTCCCCCACCACACTCCTCGATTGTAGCTGTATTTCTTTATCATTTCATGGCCGAAGCTCTGTTCCGTCATTCATCTACTACGTGCTTCAGAAGGTTACCTCGTGACTAAAGCACCCTCCTGACACAGGGCTCTTGCATCGTTCTTCACATCTGCATCGTTTGTTTCTTCTCCTTCGAAATGATAACACGGCTGGAGAAACAAAGCCACTGCACCTTGATTAACACATTTAAAAAACCCTGTAAGTCTAGCCGCTATTTGTCCAGACTCCATGGCCAAGCATTAAAGGGGATGGTTGGACTTTCCCTACCAAATTCAGCCAAGGTAGCAGTAAACAATTCAACTAAAGCTTGCAACCAATAAACATCAAAGAGATTACTTCCGACACCCCATACGTCTCTTATCAGCTTATCGAACAGTTTGGTAGGCGGATATCCACCTAATTATAATGAAAAATTTGTCACTCCAATAAAATACTTGCAAGTGATATAAGCATATTGCACCATTCTAGTACAGACTCATTCTACCGTTACTTGTAGGTAGACAGGTGAGAAATGAGTTAAACACTAGCCCACTAGCTCATACTACCGCCTTGTGGTGCCATCGAATGACCCCTACCTGCATTCCATAGATCCTTCCACACCGCTAATTGTTGCAGTTGCACGTCGCGTGTATCGTTGTTAACAACAAGATGACTTCCACAAATACTCCTCAATGCAAACGATGAATCTGCATCACTTCCAACGGTAACAACGGCCGAATCCTCGAACAAACTGCAAGTAAAAAGTTTTGAACCACGCTGCTTTTTCAGTACTTTCAACGAAATGCTTTTTCACGTATTGTCACATAGACTTAATATATTTTAAAAGGATAACGCAAGTTATGAGTATAGCTTTGGTCAGAAGAGGACTGCTGAGTGTCGAAGAGGAAGGAATATGGAAGAAAATATAGAAGATGTGAATAAATTGTACTTTAAATTCGACTATGAAGGATTCATTAGCGATGCTGTTGTTTAGAGGTGTTACTGAATAGGACACGTGAATGGTCATTATTGATTGAGAAAGCAGAATGACTTCCACTGTTTCTAACGAAACGGAACGAAGCAGCATGTCTCGACACTACAGAGTGAAAAGTAGTGATGGCTAAAATAAAAGTAGACAACAGCACGACGCATGGAACGCTGCTACATCGATCCTTCGAAATATCCTTGCTGACGGCGTTATGCTAGACTTTGGCAATCTCTATTGTCCGACTTCAACATCTAAATCTGAAGCCATGAACCGAACAGTTTATGCTTTTTTAATCTCTCGAACCCCGTCGATAAGATGCGATATTTTGGGATGGAAAAAACGAAGGATTTTGACCGCAGCAATTATTCAGTACTGACGGAGGGAAGTATTATGGCTTTTTATATTAAAAGCACCTTGTTACGTTTATATTGGTTTTATTTAAAAGGTTTGCATCAGAATGTAATCTGCAACCTGACTCAAATTCAGAATGCAATCATTACTTGAGCACTGTCCACAGATTATACCCGAACCCGCAACCTTCTGCTTTCTGAAGGCATATTCTAATATCGCAATCAATTCAACTGCCGCAGGCACCTTCGTTCGGTTTTATTTGTTACTTACGTTCTATCAATTTCATGTTGCACTGAGCAGACTTGAGCAGTAAGTAAAGGTGAGTGGGGGTATCCGCCGTAGACAAGTCGAGCCCCTTCCAGACGACGTTTTCACTTGTCGTCAAGCTAGAACGAGATTACTGCGGATGATTCGTTGTTGAACAAATACTGCCAAGCTATTTAGTCTTCCATTACCACCTTACGTGAGAACGAGATAATATAAGCACGATACTCAATTAGTAGAGCAATGCTGTAGCTGCGAGCACAGTTATATTTTTCAGGAAGTGCTAGGACCGGAGGGAAGGTGGAAAGAGTGAAAGGGGAGGGGAGAACAGAGGAGGGCAGGAAATCTACTTCAACTCTTGGATTTAACTAAAGCAGGAAGAACCCTGAGCGCTACTTATACATTTGGAATCTACATGCTTTATAAACTCATCTAAAAATTAATAAAAAAAGAATTTCCGCATTTAATAGTTCGTGAGGATCATCCACGAACAAACTTAGGCACTCTCTCATCCTCCTCTATCCTTAGATTAAGGTGTTCAATTATAGGATGTTGAGAAACACTAAATATCCGCGTAACCTTCATTAATATTTAGAAAAACTTCATCGCTCTTGTTCATCCGATCATATGCCATTGTAATCTATTTAAAGTGTAACTATACGAATAAAAAAGTGATCAGCGAAGAGTGAAACTTCACTCACTGTTAAGAGCAACACAGTAACCTCATCAGCAGATATATAAAAATCATTTTCCATGCAAATATGCAAAATGATAACACATTCTATAGTCAACAAATCTCATCCTTTCATATGAAAGGGCCATTTTTCCCTTCTATTTCTTCCCAACGTTTCCGGCAGGTCAGAATGAAAACTTCATCAAGCAGTCGGAAAGACACCTCCTATCTCCCCCAACCCCCCCCCCCCACCTCTCCAACACAATCATAAACCTAGACTTTTTATTTTAAAGCTAGATGAACTCTGCAGCATCTCCGATGTAATCACGTGTGCATACACAAAACATCAAACGTGAAAAGATGAACATTCAGTAGTGGGGGTTTTATTCAAGACTATACGATGCATTCACATCCTTTGTTTTTGTACTTGCTTTGCTTCATTGTCTTGTAAAGTTTTCACTTTCACTGTGAATATGCAAAAATATTAATGAGGCATTTCTAAAACCAAAATCTAGTGAGAAATAAAATACAGAAAAATGGGATAGTGGATGCACTGAATTTCAAACGATGGAAGCGGAGGAATAAAAAAACGATCGCATATCGGCTGACTCTGTTTATGTGATCGAAAAGATATTGCACCATGATGTGCCCTGTGGTGTTATCGCAATGTGAGAGAGAATTTTTTTTTTTTTTTTTTCGCCAAATGCGAATACACAATAAGAAGATTGTGCTGAGTGAGCAATATCAAAAATATTTCAGCAATTTAAATAAAGCATAATAGATTTAAATTTTTTGACATATTATTAGGCATTTGTAATTAATCGACAGGTTGTTTAACAACTATAAAAAGTGCTTATCTATATTAACAAACACACTTCAATACATCGAAGCTTTCTTCCTCAAGTTGTTATTCTTCCCCCTTCCTCAAGTCCTCAAGTTGTCCCCCAAATAATACCTCAAGTCATTCATCAACCCCATTGCAGACTGGATCATACTGCAGTTAAAAATTGATAAAAATTAAACTGATACTAGCTAGTGAATGATGCAAATAGTGGCCAAGAATCATATGTTGACTGAAGAAAACCTCCCATTCCTACTAAAAAATTTGCGATGCAATTTGAATGAATTTCGAAATGCTCACAAAAGCGGAAGAGGGGGAAGGTAAGGGTTAAAGCTGGAAGTTATTTGGAGCCTGGAACTTGGAACATTCCTGAATTGAGAAACAAAAAAAAATAAAAATTTGGAAACAAAAAATTTCCAGCAACAAGTGAAACATTCTTAAAGCTATGCCATATATGCCATATACCTAAGCCCTATGACTCGAATCTCAACTCTAATTTAGACTCTTAATTATAAGCAATCTATAAGAAAGCTTCAACGATATAGGATGGATGTCAAAACAGTAATTGAGCTTGAAGTTTGAACAGTAAAAGTGACAAAGAGCATTGTGCTACGTTCTAGTTGTTGCCATTGATAAGTAAATAAAACAATGAACGTTTATTTATCATTTGGAAAAGAACAACAAAAAACCTACTGTGCCGATGAATGCATCCCTCTGTTTGGTCACTTTCGATGTCATTCAGCGATTCCGATCAGCAGTTCGTCGACTGCCGACCGTTAGGCTTAAAAATACAATGATTAATAGTGTTGCCATAAATTGCTAGCAAACAGATACGTTGACGAATAGGCACACCAACTAGCAAACGCAAAAAAGTCTGAATTATCTAACAGTTCAGAAGTTCAATCCTCCTCCTTCTTCTTAAAAAAAGCCGTTGGGCTATTTCTACCGTACTTTACTAAGCGCAAATAGAAGCATTTAGCCAGATTACATCGTAAGCCTAAAAAATAACTGCTATGAGCGAAAAACAAATCGCTGAACTCGAATTTCCTTGTAGAGAAGACCTTTTTCTTTCAAGAATTACAAAAACTAGAAAACTTCCTCAAATCCTTCACCCTTCCCCACTCTCTTGTTACGATATTTTTTTTTCTTTCCCACCTCAACTGAAATCAACACTGGAATATGCAGAAATTTTAAGGATTGTGCAGCGAATTCGTATGGAATCAACAAAAAAAACAAAAAACAAAAAACAAAAAACAAAAAACAATGGCACACTAAGGAAGTGTCAACTGCACCTATTCTTACCCTATTGGATTGAGATTAAATTGTAACCCGATCACTTAGCCAAGCAGAAATTACCCAGAAACTGTAAATATTACAATAAGTCTCCTCACTACAAGTCACCTTCATAATAAAAAAAGAAGGAAAACGGAAAAACTAGAAGTGATTCTCTGATTACACGTCTGACAAAATCGGTAGAAGTGCAAATTCCATTTCGACAAACTTCTACCCAGAGGTGACTATTTCCAGTCGATTTTGAATGATCAAAAGCGAGGTGTCAGGAGCCCACAGAGAATCCAGATATGCAGCAATATTTATTGATAAGATAGCCGCTTGGCTATCCTCTAAAAAGTTGACAAAAATTATGTGTACTAAGCTCAAAGAAAAAATGTGAGAAATTTATAAGTTACAAGTTTTATAAGCGAAAAAATATTACAGAAAGTTGCAAACGTAATCTATTGTGTTATATGTGTTATAATATACATTATTAATTGTGTTATAAAAATTGGCAATTTGAAATGTTCGAGGCATTTTCACTATAATCACCGAAAGCAAAAAAATTCATCTCACATAAATGCAGCGAAATAACATCAACGTTGTGTGTGCTCAATCAGATGCACCTATCAGAGATGCCGTCGCGTTATGTGCGATAAAAAAATGCGAATCTGCTATGGGCGATTCGGCAAAACCAAAACTGTTGCTCGACGACAGCGTTTGCTTGAAAGCGTCGATTGCTTCATCAATGAATAAACGCTTCCCTCATATACTTTCATGAAGCGTTACGTTGTAATTCCTCTATTTTAGATGCAATCTTTGCAGACAATAACACTTCTAATTGCGAAGAAATTTACGATCCACCGACCTGGATTTAATTAGAAAACAATGTTTTTGATTTATGACAGGTTCCTTAAATACTACTTACTCAATCCTACAATACTGTTTTCAAGCGTAGCTTATCACTAAACAGTATTTCTACTCGCTGATATTCACTATAACTGGACAGCGTTCTCGTCGCATATGGGTCATAAGGCACAGCTTTCTTTTGCCATGTATCGATCAATGCGGCTAGCCAAGACGAGGCAAATAAAACTGTTTTGCCTTTTTCGATTATTGCAAGCTTTGCTGCGCATAATGCAGTGGTCTAGAAAAAACAATTTAAGAAACATCAAAAATTTTGAGCAAGAACAAAGATAATCGAAGAAAAAAGAAAACTGCTGGAAAACTAACAGAGAGCGGGTGCACTTGAGAGGGGGGAGGGAGTGGTGAGAGGTGGGTCGCTGCAATCTTTTAAGGACTCTTAAATTTATTAAAAGTCTTTAACGTCTAGTATTATGCGGCAAACTATCAACCATTTAGTAAACCTGTGAACGCATATATAATAATAAAAAATAAAGAATAAAAGTATTGGGAGTCAGGAAGTTCAACGTTCGTAATCCCTTTATTCGACATCTAAAAATCATCATCAACGCAATACTCAGCACCAACTTTAATGAGGTAGAAAAACCGGTATTTCAGAATTTCTCGGCGGAACACTTGGCTCCTTCGCATGCAAATTCCCATCTAAAAAAATGCTGCACCTATTAGTCGGTTGAAATTTGTTATGGCATGAATCCCTCATAAAATAAAAGAACGTGCTTTCTACTCCTATTTATGGCGATGTTAAACGAAAAAGCTGATAGCAGCTGGTAACGCCGGTACGATGCATTTTTATTCTCTCTAAAAGAGGAAAAAATCCTAATTTGAGATGAACTTGAGCTCAGCAGCCATCAACTGAGTTGAAACTTAAAAGTGCGCACCCCTAAATGATGTGCAAATCTTTCAGTACCCAGTGCTCCATCATGCTTTTCTGTTAAAAAAATGCAACAAACTCACTCAGATCCCCTACGTGATATTATGCAAGCAAAGACCAAGAACGAAAACAATTTTTAGAAAACCCTCTGCTACCCTAATTAAACTTTCAAACGTCCCGGCAGGTCCAGGTTAAACGGGTTTTGATAGAAGCATTTAAACTATGGTCATATAGGGATGTGTAAAACCTAGTCTGTCCAAAGTCAGCAAAAGGCGTTCGCTTACCCGGCGACGAATTTAATCCATCTTCGTATACTCCCGGGCTAAACCCGATCTCGATCCCATTCCGGTATAAGCGAAATGTCAACCAAAATCGGGGTTAATCCGTTTCCGCATGGTCAACAGCTAAATACGATCCTTATTCAGGTCGTAATGGGCGATGAACTCAGCCTAAGCTTGATTTCTGTCGGGTACTTCAATAAGTGCTTCTTTACTTTAGTGCACAGGTTCCGTGAACCGCTCAACGAGCCAATTTTGTAGCTAGCAACGTTGCCTTTATGCATTGGACTTATAAAATGCTTAGTGGCAATCACACCATTCTAGCGTCTCTTATGCATTTTATCGCATCACAATCCCCTACAGGCATCAACTCCAGCAAATGAACTGCATCCAAGAGCTGAAGTACGACAGTTTCAAGAACCACAAGTGGTGATAGACTTATTGAACTTGAAGAAATAGACCCCAACTTCCAAACGGCTAGCAAATATCAGCGAAAGGGCATAACCTGGACTCAAACGATAAAGATGTGATTTAAAATGAGCTTACAAGACACCGTGACTACGGAGAACGGGTGTGGGGACGGGGATTGGAGCACGTATTTCGCACCTCAAACGAAGCGAATTAAACTCTCTTCTCGTCGATCTTTCATTCCATACCGAATAAACCTCTCTCTAACCACACTGCCTAATGTATGCTTTCCCACCATATCCTTTATCTATAAACGACACCGTCTAACCTGGCCATCCATCTCTAACTACTCTCGGCATATAGTGCCACCTTTGTGCCGCTGTGACGAAATTTTTAAAATCACGGTCGGCGTTCCGCTACTTTTGCATTCACTGTGGTTAGCATAAAAAGTGTTACATCTATTTTCCTCCACCATAAGTTAGGCTTATTCGAACCCTCTTCCGCATATATCAGCCCAGTTGTCTTTGACATGATGAGTTAAAAGTCTGTCATAACTGCCACGTTGAGGCCGCATCAAAAGACCAAGAGAATGAACTCGCTATACACGAACACATTGCACTGGAACGGGATTTGATGTGGCGATGTTGTACTTGTTTGCATCGGTGTGCATTAACGACGGTCATGCTTTCACGCCCAAATATATAGGCTAGTCCCTAGAACGTCGTCAGCACTATCGTTCAGGCCGGCAATCAACGCAAACTGGAGACGTGGAATCAAAAAAACTGCCGATTCTAGCAAAGCAAATTTCCGTTAAACCAACCTCTTTTTGTGCTTCACATTCAGAGATATCTGAAGCGTAGAAAGCCGCATTCAAGAAGATAAGATTCCACGAGAAGATGACAAAACCACCAACTGAATTGCAAATAGGAGAAATGAACGGAAGTAGAAGCTTTCATTCCTGAAAATCATATGAGTATAGCACAATTAAGATGGCGCAATAACACTAAACAATCAACACGAACAATAAAACATAAATGATTTCTTTTACACGGTCGGATACTATAGTCAAATATTTTTCAGAAAAAAGACAAAAGAATTCGTTCGGATCATAGCCTCCGAGTTTGTAAATCAGAGCTGAGACCGCTTTACACAGAAACAGTCACACGGCAAAAGCCTCGATGAACATATTACCACCCGTCTGTCAAGCACGTCAATCGCCCAAATTCGCTAAAAGCCAACATTCCATTACTTATTACTAAGTAACTCAAGTGCCACCCTTGCGAGTGTAACTCAATGGCACTTACTGCTACTTACTAAAGCCAGTAATCCAATAGCTACTTACTGTTCGTACGATTAGTCGCCCACCAAAGATTATTCGCTACATTCGGCGTCCGTCACATCCATATGCAAGCATCTATCCGTATATCTGAAAACGTTTCAACGTCTTTCCGTTAAACGCACTAACTGTTTGCCATATTCACAACGACCAATCGGAAGGTCTCACTTCCCTCCCCTCCCCCCTCCCCCAGCTCATCCCCCATTACCCCTCCCTCTAATTAGGCATTGGCCAGTGCGATTTACGAATTATGAAAACATACTTCAAACTTACACCTTTATAGACACTCAAAAAAAAAACTGATAAATCAAAGAGGATAAGTGGGAAGCAACTCACCTTCCATATTCCGTAGAAGACCCACTCTATGCGCAGCAAGGATGAACGGATTCGACATAAATCTTCGATTGCCGTGTATCCACCGCCTAGTTTCTTTAAGGGTAAAAAGATAGCAGCAAATAAATCGGATCCGCTAGCAGTAAATCACCAAAATGGAAAATTGATCTTTAAAGATTTTAATGCTAAAGTATCGGTTTTTAGAGTTTTTTCCCTATGTAACATGTAATATTTCCAATCCAATCTTCGAATTGAACTTTTTGCAGTTTTAAAGAGATAAAAATAACCGAGTATGAATATTCTATCCGTTTCCTTTGTTTGCCCCAAAAACATTCTACGAACCACATACTGCAAAGATCTTATTTCATTGATGCGCATACACATAATCAAACGTAACGTAAGCAAAATGGGCTATATGATTAGTAATGACACTTGATGACATGAAATAGAGCATCTTTTAAAGTAGAGACGACAAGCCAAATTTGCACGATGCAGCTTAACGTCTCTTTTCAATGGAATGCACGATACTACTAAATTGGAGGAACGCTGAAATTCGGCTGCTGGAATCAGTCTATTCGCTCCATCTTCATACGAAACTGTAGTCTGGACCTGTATTCAAGCTTAACGCAAGTGAACAGTTTTGGTTATGTGCGCAGTCTTCTAGTTGAATCAATCTTGGACAGCTTTAGCCGTCCCGAATTTTGTAAGATGCCTAGAAGCTGGCCGCAGAATTCCCTTTATGTTAATTTATAATTTACTCTTTCTCGCGTGAAACACGCCTTAGGTATATTTCATGAACAGCTCAATTTTAGATTGATTCTGTTGAATCTGCACCACTTTTTTGATATACGAAGCCTTTGGGATCATCGTTAGGGGTCGGCGCACTTAGCCAAAAAGACGGAGAGATACTGCGCGCGTCTTCAGCGAGCGACGCGGCACTTGTCACTCTGAATTAAATCGTCGCAATAAATGTGAAAATGTACAGTAAGGAAATGAGATTCGAACAACGGATTTCAACAAATTCGAAAGAGCATTAAAAGCTCTATCAGAACCAA
>JAAVTS010001165.1:9642-29192 GCA_022845575.1 Baylisascaris ailuri
AAAACTAATAAACAGGTGTGCAATTTATGCTAATTAATCGATAGATAGTTATGAAGCGATATGTAAATTTTAACGAGACTACATTTCCTAACAAACTTTTCGCAATTATATTTCTTCTTCAAATTGGGTTTGCTTTATAATAAAATCCGAATGGATTACTAATGAATAAACGAGTAATAAGTAAATTCGAAAAATTTCTTCGATTTTTTTTTTGCAAATTTTTTGAAATCAGATCGTTACAGTTAGCGACGATGTTTATGAATTGTTTTGTGGAAATATTTTTCAAGAGAAAAAAACTCGAAAAATTTTTTCAATGATTTCTTTCAATGTGCATGTGAACGTTTGATTCGAAGACGAGATAAGCGATTCAATGTCCCTCTATAGACGCCTTAAACTTTCTTTTCGATCATGTGATTCACTGTGGAGTCCATCACACCAACTCACATTTCTACACACTCTTCCATTCAATTTTCCATCGTCCTATCTTTTTTTGGTTTATTAATGATACCGGTCGGTCGTTGTATTTTTTTATTTTTTTTTGCATAATTTGTCACAAATACATTTGCATTATTTTATATTATAAAGAAATAATTTTCATTTGCATTTACGTCACCACTGAGCTTTATATATGCAAATTTTATGCACTTTAATATGATATAAATTCATTGAAATGTTTTTTTTTTCGTTTTTTTTTTCAACGTTTATTGATCGGTTTGTAATTGACGAAATTTTTATTTTTATTTTTTTGTTGTAAAAATAAATTGCGTTCCATCTTATTCGTCATAATTTAATGATTCTTCCCGTTTTTTATACGCTTTTATCTTCTTATATGGAAAGTTTATTTATTTGCTTTATATAATCATTTCATTCAGTTTTTCTTTTTGCTATTTAGTTGGCTTCATCTTACTAACTTAATGGCCATTTATCATTAGAGAAGAACTAGTAAATATTCTTCTAATAGAATTTATTCATTAGTCGTTATGTTATTTTCAAATTGATTGCACTTCTGATGTTATATAAAATATTTTTGTGTTATTTACAACACACATCTTCATTTGTGTGTGCTATAGATATTTATCGAAAAAATTTTTTTATGAAGAATAAGTATAGTTGAAGTTATTGTTTAATGGGAAATATTGTGTTATTCGATTGATATAACCATGCCAAGTTTATTTAATCTAATAGATTTGAATTTTTATATTAGAAATAGATATTTATATTATTGGCAGACAATGGTCAACAACAACGTTGTCGAGGATCAATGTGATTGCATAGATACGACGCCAAATGAAGATAACGAATATCTCAAAGATGTGATTAGGGCGTTCGATAAACTAAAAAATGTCAACGATTTTAATCGTGTCGCTCGCAAGGTTATTTCTTTTTTCTCATTTTTCATTCAACAATATAATTTTTTTTCATTATTTTACATATTTTTATTTTTATTTATTTTTATTTATTTATTTATTTATTTATTTATTTATAGAATCGTAAAAAGCAGTATTATAGCCCCATAGGTCAAATATGAAGTAGATGCTCGACGCTAGCAGCTGAATCAACTGCAGCTTTGTGCCACAAGGTTCTGCTGACTTCTTAGAAACTAACTGTTATGTTGATATACTGCTCTATTAGCGAAGGAAATTTGAATAAAATCGCATGAATTTGTATTTCTGAATAGAAAAATGATTTTATATTAAATATGGGTAATCGGCAAAGTTTCAGGTTCGTCCCATATCAGCATCTCGTGATAGTATTATTGTTGAGTTGACGATCGAAGAGGAGCATGTAAACAGTAAAAAAACACTCCATGGTGGTCAAACGGCCGCTTTAGTCGATATGGTAACTGCGAGGGCGGCTGGCGTTACTATTAAGGATAAAGCTATGGTCTCAGTCGAACTTGCTGTTAGGTTGTTGTTTTATCGAAAGAAAAGCGTAGATATGCCTCTGACAATGTTGTGCTATGACGGTGGAGGGGTGACGGGGGGGGGGGGAGGGGTGAAGAAGAGAGGGAGGAACGAGAGGGAGAGAGAACTAGAAAGAAAACGATTATCGTAAATTCGACAAATTTATTTATATTTCTTTCTTCTTCTTTTTTTTTTCTGTGTCTACAGTGTTGAATTCTCATAAATCTAGTTGGGAATTTGATGTCGACATATCATTCGATATTATAAACACAACAAAATTCATTGCTTTGCAATAACATTCAACAAACTTCAAATATATTTGTGCAATAATCTTGAGAAAATCATAAAGAAATCTTTCAAATAAACAATAATGATTGAACGTTTAGCTGATTTATAGCCTATAATGATCGAACAATATTTATTGTAATACCAAATCGATGTTTTAGAAAACTAATATTTGCTATAAAAGCACAAAGATTTGAGTTACTCATACTTATTAAATAGAAGTAAGTAATCAGTTTGCTTTATGTATCTGTTTATGTTATATACTACCTTTCCCAACCTTGATCTCATCATACTTTTAAGATTTACCCGCGGTAAGTTAGTGATTTAATGTAGTAAATCATCTAATTTCTCGACTATAAGAAATCAACGAAATCTATGAACTGAACGATTATCACCTGAATAGTATTGACAATTATCAATATTGAGCAATTAACCTTTCATAATTCTTAATGATAATAAGCAAGGTTAATTAAACGTTTGAAATAATACATTGAAATAGCTCTCATATTATTTCATAATTTCTACGAAATAACCTTAAATTATTATTTCTCTTTTCTAATATTTCGATATTGTTTTCTTTTTTTTTAAAAATAAAATTAACTGTTTATATAATATTTTTAGTTATATGTATCCGGTACGACTTGGTGAGACGATTTTAATCGAAGGTAAAGTGCTTAAAGTTGGTCGAAATATGGTATTCGCTGAAGCGGAATTTAGACGTAAAACGGATGGTCGACTTATCGCAAAGGGTAAACATACAATTGCGTTCATTCCGAAACCGCCAACCATTAACGGAGAACCTTTTGAGCAATTTTAATCATTTTACACTATCATCGGCAACAAAATCCATACAAATCTATGATGTGTTGTTGTCACTATTGTTGTCAACATCTATCTATCTCTTTTCAGATGAGCTTCTATATGATGAACGCATTTTATTTGTTAATAGTATTTAATTATTGTTTATTGCATATGTATTATTTATTAAATATTAAAAAAAACATATAAGAATATCATTGAGATAAATAAAATTAATTATATGAAACAAATCATTGAAATTTCGAATATATTTTTTCATTAAGTAGATTTATCGTCTTTATAATCACTAATGAAATTATGAATTTTTTTAGCAATAATTTCGCATAAAAATTTTTTTATTTATGGAAAAAAATTCAACAGAAGAGAAGGTATATAAAGTTGCGTTTTAAATTAGTAAACTATCGAAAAAATAATAATGAGTTATCATTTTCGATCACTATAAGTGAATTATAAATTGATTTGAAAAAAAAAATTTTTTAAATCGTATATAGGGGTATGGGTAATGTTTTTATTGTTGTGTTCAATATTCGTTTAAGAATATCTCAAACTATTTCAAACGTTTTATTCATGATGCACTATTTGTAAAAACTTTTTAAGTTTTCTACTTTCTTTTTTTTCTGAAAGTTTAAGAACTATTGATTTATTGCTAGTTTATTTTCCACAAGATTTTATTTGTGCTCTCTAGAAGAAAAAAAAATATTGAAAAGAAAAATCGCATTTTTTTCGATTTTGTTTTTTTTAGGCATAATTTTTTTTGCTTTCAAAAGTCAATTTAATCTTATATTTATGCAGTTTTGTGTAATTTAAAATGATTAATTAAATATGAGTATTGGAAATTGGTGGTTAATGTAATTAAATTGTCTTCGATTCTATACTTCGGCATTATTCTCTAGGTGTGAAATTTTCTTTGTATTTTTTATTTATTTATTTTTTATTTTTTGTAAAATGCATAAACTGTTTTCAGAAATAACTGGTAATAGCTTTTTTTAAATGTTGGAATACAAAAAATCCACGAATAAATCTTTCTCTGAAAGAGATTAGTTACAATCGATGTTATGTTTTGCAGCATTATCCATAAACAAATTCGTTTTTCTATATTCAATGGTTAGATTTGATTATGAAAAATTTTTAGCAGAATTTTTTGGAATATCTTATATTTTAGACTTTAAAAGAATTTTTTTAGATAAAAAATTTGAAAAATTGGTAGTGTTCCAAATTTTGATCCAAAATTTAAATGTACTATTTCTAATATATAAATTTTGATGAAATAACTCAGTGAATAGTTTCAGAGATAATGATACGAGAAGAAAGAGATTATAGAGGTGAAGCGAGAGCTTGCAAAAAAAAACAAAACAAAACAAGAAAAAATTGCAAAAAAATATGCAAAGTAAAGAAGAGAAAAGATTAAAAAAGAAAGTGTAAAGTTGAAAAAAAAAAGGCCGCAGAGAAAAATGTAAAGCAATTTCATTGGCATATTTGGTGATGTTTCTGTTCTTCAAAGTTTCGATTTTATTCCTACTTTTTTTTTCAGTTATAGAGAGAATTATAACGCATTTGCTAAGAATATTAAAAAGAAATAATAACAATAAAAAATTAAACTCTATATTCATGAAAAGGGGTTGAAAGAACAAAGTGGATCACCCTTACGAATGGTGTCAAAAAATATTACAAAGGTATGATGCGCTATAAATGTGTTCGTCAATGTTCCGTATATCCAGCTGAATGGATTTAGAAGTCAAATCTTCGATTATGGCCACCATGAGCACCAAGAATAATTCAACACAAATCTTTAAAATCGACGAAACTAGCAGTTTGCTCGATGTGTGGAAACTTTTCCATAGATAATTAGCAAATAATTATGGCACATCAAGAGGTGTGTTGAACATTTCGAATACGAATCATCAGAAATTTGTTTGAAGCAAATTAAAGCATTCTTACTTTACACTATCCCTCCCGTTGTCTATAGCATAAATACTCCCCTAATAAGTGTCTATTTTTAACTGGAACAAACTTAACTAAGAGGAGTTAAAAGAAAACGACTCCCTTCTTACGTAACGACTCCGTACTTGCAATCGATAATTAACCAATGATACTTCGATGCCTGTATTTTGCAATAAATTACCAAAAAAAAAACTCGTTAAAATTTGAGACTTCCTATCATTAGGGCGATATAAATAATTTGAAGTTCGGTGCAAACGATACAATTTGAAGGTTATGTTTGTTGGCGCTTACTTTCTCATCACAAGCACACCTACTCTTCAAATGAAAACCACTGCCATTGTAATTATCAACTCATCGGATTGTCATATCTTTATGACCTATACGCTTTGAAATCCTCACAGGCTCTTCCTTCCTTGGCTCAATTATTACCTGCTTGCCTATATGGTGCAAACTCGAATTTTCCTTTGTAAAGGGGCCCACTCAAATTGCATCATTCTATTCTTTATCAATCCCACCCCCTCTCACCCCCCCTTCCAAAATCCATACTTCCTGCAGTATCATTCGCAAACGATAATTTTTGCACTAAATTATTTGTTGATGATGTATTTTACTCTGTTAATATAATGGATTTATTACGAAAGAACGACTGTAAAATGAAGATCGATAACGCGTCAACTCTCAACAACGAACAATTCATTTACACTATTCGCCAACTACAACACATCACTCTAACAGTAAAATAGAATAAACATTGATCGCGCTGCATAGACCAAATCAACCGAATAGCCAATATCTCAACTCTTACTTTCTTAAATTACTATTAAAATCAATCCCCACCCCCCTTTATTGCTAAAAACTAGCCAGCATTTTCATGATCCACATGCAAGCAACATCAACAACATCACCCATAAAAATAAACCCACTGATCACGATGATATGTACTACATTCAGGAGGAGGACAATGAAATCCATCTCAAAAATATGAAAAACAACGACTTTTTTTTTTTTGTATAGCAACTCTTCACCTTGCATTGTGATGTTAACATCAGTCCTGAACCTGTAGAACATAACTGCGGCGATCTACCCAACCAACATGAACAATTACCGGTGTTAGAATGGAACCATAAACCATAAAGCAGCGAAAACAACAAGAAATAATCGTAACTTTAATTCTGATGATGCTCTTTTCCCCCTTCAACAGTTTCCCCTCTCTCCCCTCCCCACACCCTCTAAAGCACTCAACAGACAAATCGATAATGGTCAACGATGAAATCTATACTTCATCCATAATGATTATTACAGATGAAATAAAACAATAAGTGATAGAGTGGGGGCGAACCAGCAGTAACAAAACATCCTTGAGCAACGCTTCCTCCTTATCAGTTCGTCCACTTGCCCATAATATCAGCTTCCCGGAAGATGTAGTACTCCTTCTCCTCGACCACTACCTTTGTCCCGCCATATTCAGGAAGCAGTACGCGATCACCAACCTTAGAGTGCATTCGATTACTAACACATATCGCCAACTCATCTACTTCAATAATATCGTTCGTACTTCACACGGCATGTACGCCAGAAAGAAACACGACGATGACGTAAATTATATAGATGAATAGTGTGAAAAAAAGGCATAAAAGGGTTCACTCAATGAGTAAATGATGCAATTCGAAATTTTTAAACTTTTTATAAATGTATTTCGTTTGCTACCATTTTAAAAATTTCTCAGTGAAACTTTTCCACTCTCTTTTTTTCCCCCTCCCCCAAATCAAAAAACCAAGAGTGAGAAGTTGCTCAATTATCTGTTGAATTTGTCCCGTTGCTAAATCAACTTGATCCAATATGAATCTTCCACTTGAACAGTTCATTATACCTTTAACCAATCAATGCACTGATATACGAGATAAACAATAACCTTGACAGCCATCGGGATGTTTTCACCCTTGTCGTTCCTCGCACCAGGACCAGCAGCCACAACGGTTGCCTCGAGAACCTTGCCGACTGATTTCTCTGGCAGCATGATTCCGCCTTTGGTTTTCACCTCAGGTGCAAAACGCTCAACTAGCACTCTGTCAAAGAGAGGCGTGAACGACTTGAGGATGTCGGATGCCTATAAAATACAATTAGAGAAAAATACAATCACCGAAGAGAAATAAAAAAATCACCAAGTAAGGTGAGCATGCATTCTAAATTTTCTTTTCGATATAGAAAAGAGCAGATTTTCTATCTTTACTATGATCTCATACCTACTTAGAAAAAGGTGCTCCTTCTTCTAAAAAAAAAGAAAAGAGACATAAGTGATATGAACATTTGGTGGACTTTTCTTAATTGAATTATTAAATCATAAGTATAACAATATCCTCTAACCAAAAAACACCTGCATGTCAGCATTGGGATTGCCATAAAAAAATTCTTCAAGAAAGCGACGAAGGTCAAACATGGATAAAATCAAGAATGGCAGCTCTCTTATCGCCCCCCCCCCTCCCCCTCTGCGACAGTGCACGCTTGCATAGATTTTTCTTAGGCTCATGGATGTGACGAAAGCTGAGTTCGGACTTGAGTTATAACCGTATAAATGTTGATCAAGTCCGGTCACGACTGCTGTTGCGTAATTGACCTTTAAACCACCTACGGTCTAGACTAGATTTCATTCACCTGCATTACAGAAAAAAAAAGAAACTTAATTTTGTTCAACTTGAATTGGCCAAAATAAGCGAAACCAAAAGAAACCTCAAAAAACGAGTTATCACAATTTTGAAAATCTATATCCGAATTAACCTAAACGACTCTCTAATTTTCAAAAAAAAAAAAATAAATAAATAAATAAATAATATTAATTCAACAAATAAAATACTTACAGTTCTACGAGCAATAGACAAGAAAACCATCGTTGAATTGAATGAGATCGTCAAAATCGTCCAATATTTGCAACTCGTTAGCCTCGAATACGGGCACACAAGCAACCTCGAGCACTTCGAGCCCTAAACTGAACGAAATGCGTTATGGATAGTTAGAGTATACGCTTACGCGTCACTTAACCAATAAGCATTGCGCTGGCATTCAACCAACCAATCAACGGCCGACTTTGCACCTCATTTCGGGAACTTTCCTTGTCGAACCGCCTGCACGAAGTTCCCCTTCATCGATGTTGAGTTGTAATCGTGCTTCTGTGTTGCTTGCTTGCACTGTGTGTCTTATTACTTGCGTAGATTGTTGCGGAGTCGATTAGGAGTGATGTTAACCAATGGTGTGGTATTCAATGGTTTACATACCACTTGGTTTATAGATGGTGTTGTGGATTTCTAGAAGGTTGACGTGTATTATTTCGATTTAGTCATTATTGCTGAGTGGGTTTTATCGTAAAAATACTCCGGTGAAGTACAAATCTAGTAGGTTTCTGCGGTTTAAAACCAATCGGGTAGGTTGCTTCAGTTTTTAGGCCCTATTCTCAGGAGTTGTTTCGTCACCTCTGTTTCAGTCAACAATCTCCGTGTTCATTCATGAGGCGCTTGAATGAAAGATATTTGCTATCATTTTCAAGTTTCTTCATTATACTCTCTTTTAGGTTGAATCTCTTTCAAGGTTATTACCAGATAGGTGTTGAACTTTGTTAAATTTTGATGGCTGACAGATCTGTTAATATTTGAAATCTAGTGTTTTGCTATTTTCAAGTAGAACGAATTCTTAACAGCAGTGACTGATTTTTTTTTTTTTTTTTTCATATATCATAAGGTGGAATAAAACCTCAAATCGAGAAAGAGTTATCAAAGCATCCTCTAGAACTTCAATTATGTTCAGGTAAACGTGGTATAATGATAGGGAATATATTTATATGCAAATTTTTTATGCAACTTGCAAGAAATTGCAAAAAAGCACCACTTTGTAGGATTAATGCGGAACGCTGTAAGTTATGGATGAAGCTCAACCTTCATGGTAGGAGCTCGACCTTTTGGATTCACCTCACGTTGATCTAGCATGCCTTTATTCGTAGCGCCTCGTTGATCACAATTTTTCAAATATACGAGGAGAGCTTTTTTTATAGGTTCACAAATCCATAATCGCAATGCTTCGTCTATGTGTACAGCGCTCGATCGTGCGAACGTTGGTTCGTGGTTTTGCAAAGGACATCAAATTTGGGCCTGATGGGCGCGCTGCTATGCTCCAAGGGGTGGATGTATTGGCTGATGCTGTAGCTGTCACTATGGGACCTAAGGTTTGACTTTTGACCTTTCTGATCTTTATTAGTATTTAGATGTAGGGCTAATTTAGCTCACCTTCAGCGGTACATTTGCATACGGTATAATACGCTAATACCGTAAATATTCGATTCAATGTCTATCGCATTATCTAAACATTTAAGCCAATTTTCGCAACGCGATTGACACTTAACCAGTTTTCGCAATGCGCTATAGTTTAATATTTACATATGACGTCATATATATTAAAAAAAAGGAATCGAACAATTTATTCATACGTTTATTGCAGAAACCAATATCAGTTTACATCAACAGCAATGAAAATCTTTTAGTGCTGAAGGAAATTATTTTTATATAGGGGAATTGTGTTCGCTTATGCGGTGTTGATAAGAGGTTTTATGGCTGATAAACAATCTAATACCACTTGGCGTAATGTTATCACTTCGATATAATTGAGTGTCATACGGCTACACAGTTTATGTTGATCTTATTGATGAGTTATTTCCCAACTATATAGCGTAACGAAAAGGGATACGTTTATCGTTTAAGAAATGCTGAATATTTTAAGGCAATTGCTGGAATATCTGGAAGTTCCACCACATTAGGTTACTCTGGAATATCTCCAGAAACTCGCTTGTAGGGGGGGGGGGGGNTTGTTCTAATATAATAGGATGTATTTGAGTGCATGAAATCGGTGCCCATTTCAGGGACGTAATGTTGTCATTGAGCAAGCGTGGGGAAGCCCAAAAATTACAAAGGATGGTGTAACGGTGGCGAAAGCTATCGACTTCAAAGATAAATACAAGAATTTAGGTGCTAAACTTGTTCAGGTGAGTGTTTCTGCTTTGGTTTATTGGGCATTGATGCAGCAGTGAATATGTAATAATATAAACAGAGCGTAAATGAGTAAATATAATAATGAGCATAGAGAAGAGATCGATATACGCATTGTGATTCGATCCTTCGTTGTTTTATATTTTTTACGGTTTTCATTTCGTTATTCCGACCCGACGATGATGATTTTTTTTTCGGCTGATGAAGTTTTATACTCGATTTGCATGGAGCACATCTAAATATCGGCTAAGCAGTAGGCTGATAATAAGCTTTGAATGCTTTAAAGTGGTATTGTTGTCTCTCTAAGTTATTTCGGTTGTCATTCGTGGTCGTTGGATTGAAGTGGTGGAAGTTCAGGATGTGGCGAACAAGACGAACGAAGAAGCTGGTGATGGAACCACATGTGCTTGTGTATTGGCTAGGGCGATCGCAAAGGAAGGCTTCGAGAACATTAGCAAAGGTGCAAATCCGATCGAAGTTCGAAGAGGTATGCCTATTTTCTTTCCGTTCCATCGACAGGTAAATCCGCTAAGAAGAAAATAAAATCTGTATTGTGGCTTTCAATTTGCTTTCATCAATTATTTTTATAACCTGCTTGTGAGTAGTTCTCACTGCTTAGGCTAGCCAATAATAATTGAGTGAAGGCCAGATCATCGTATCAAATTTTTAACATAAAGGTTTGTGAGTACCTTAGAAAGGTACAAATCTCAGTCATCCCATATTCTTTCATTCTTTTGCATCAACGATGGATGGTTAGAGAGCGGAATAACTAAAATATCATTAGTTTGTTTACCAGTTTGAAAAGACAAGTTTTTTTTTTGAAGGAGAAGAAGAAGAAGAAGCCGTTACTCCCTCTCAGAAACGTGAAACGTCTACCGAAATAATATTTTAAATTTGTTCCTTCGAAGAGTAATATTGCTTGAGAGAAAACAGCTAGATATACAGTTGTATGACGGTTATGATGAGTGTTTGAGGCTTGATGATTGTTGAAGTTTGAATCAAGTCGGCCATTGATTTAAACGAAGATGTGCAACATCCTTCCACTAATATTTCCTGAAGCGGAAATAAAGCAGTAGTCGATTATAGGAGTAATGAAAGCAGTGGATGCATTGGTCGAAGAATTGAAAGCAATGAGCAAGAAGGTGACAACTCCTGAGGAAATCGCACAGGTGGCCACCATTTCAGCAAATGGTGATAGCACCATTGGCAACCTTATTTCTGAGGCTATGAAGAAGGTTGGTTTTTTTATTATACCATATTCTCGGATTTATTTAGATATTCAATAACTAGGTACGGGGTGCTTTGTTTGGAAAAGGGAGCAATGATAGTGCTTATGAGGGAGATGGAATGTAATGAGTGGTGTATACGTGGTTGATTCGTTGAGAGGTTTATTTACGTAAAGCGAGAGTGCACGGCGGTGGATTGGCATGTTTGTGGCACATGGAACGAAACGATGGCTAAGACTTTTAGAGTTGCAGGGGAGGGTAATTCCTCGAAAATTGGTAACTGCTACAGTATCTCCAACCCTTATTTTATACGATTCATTGGTTCCTTCCATATTTTATGAGTTTGGGCAGGTAGAATTTCTTTTATTATTTTAATTTTTTTAATGATATGTTCATATTTCATTTCGATAATGTTCTGACAAAAATCAGAGTTAAGCCTAACATATTTGTTAAGCAGATAAATGTTGCGCACTTGTTTATAGGTTGGCAACAAAGGTGTCATAACAGTAAAGGATGGTAAGACGATGAACGATGAGTTAGAGACGATCGAAGGTATGAAGTTCGATCGCGGCTATATCTCACCCTACTTCATCAACACGACAAAAGGAGCGAAGGTCGAGTTCGAGAAGGCGCTCTTGCTGCTCTCCGAGAAAAAAATTAGCTCAGTTCAGGTATGACGCTATCATTCATTAATAATGGCATTCGTCAGGTGCATGATTGACAGGTGTGGGTTTTTCATTTAGAGATGGTATGTGATGGGACTAATATTAGCGTTGTGAATTTGAACCGAGTTTGGAAAGGGTTTTATTAGAAACGATGCTGATCTGCTATGCTTTAGTGATTTTAGCTATTTGTGATACTGCATTCACATAAGAGAGTGGTTGAAATTTCTCGATCTTCGATTATGCTGATTGCATGTGAATGGCGATGTTGAAGCGCTAAACGTAGATGTATTTATTGTGAATTTCAACTCGAATGGATTATTTTGCTTATTCTTTTATACATTTTTATACATCAATCGTTTTTTATTCTTTTGTATATTCGATGTGATGCTACATCTTTTTGACTGATGGCCGAATTTTACTGCTTCTAATAGGAAGGAGAGTGCGGGGTAGTGCCAGTGTTAAGTCAACTAAAAGTGTCTTTTTACGATCGGAAATGTAATTGGCATTGAAGGCGCGACACTGGTGAGAACGCTATTATTTCGTAATTTTTTACTTGTATATATTAGATTAGATTTTTGAAAAGATTAGATATTTACGTATTATATTATACTTCATTTGCAAGGGATATGTGTTGAAAGTGAAAAGTTTTCCTTGTATCTTTCATCATATTGCAGGAAATAGTACCGGCATTGGAATTGGCCAATAAATACAGGAAACCATTGGTAATTATCGCTGAGGATGTTGACGGAGAGGCTCTTACAACTATGGTACTCAATAGGTTGAAGGTGATTTACTTTACAACATTTTCAGAATTTTGCAGTATTTGTGACATTTCAATTGTTTTATAGTTGTTTTCGAAGTAATAGGCTTTTAATAATTTAATTACTAACTTTATTATGTAAAAAGTAGTATTTCGAGAGGTGAGCTGTCATCGTTGATGAACTGTTGCAGGTGGGACTTCAAGTTGCTGCGGTGAAAGCACCGGGTTTTGGTGACAATAGGAAAAACACATTGAAAGATATGGCGATTGCTACTGGAGCTGCTGTATTTGGTGATGAAGCGAACATGGTCAAGCTCGAAGATGTACAGATTCAGGACTTTGGAGAGGCGGAAGAGGTTTCAATCACGAAAGATGATACACTTATCCTTCGTGGCAAGGTTTGTTCGAGAAGCACTTCCAGTAATCTGTTTGCTTCACTTGTTTTTAAACGTTCTTAATAGATTTTAAAAAGTGGGGGGTTTCTGGAATGGACGAAAATTTCTTGTGTAGTTTTATGCAGAAAAAAATTTTTTAAAGAAAAATTGGGGCGTTTTTTCACATGGAGGAAAATTTTTTTTCGAAGAATGCATTAAAAAATTTTCCGATGTTTATTGCAGGGTTCTCCAGAAGAGATCGAAAAGCGTGTCGCACTAATTGAAGATGAAATGGAGTCAAGCACTTCCGAATATGAAAAGGTATTTTCATTATGTGATATTCTTTCTTATTCATTGAATCATTAACAGATTTAGAATACCTTTTGTTAATTTATTTGACGATAACAGTTTGTCCGCTAAGAATTTAGATGTCGGAATGTATGTAATGAGTGGATTAAGCGACCATTTTGAAGTAATTTTTGCAAGAGATAAGTTTACTCGGCTGCAAGAGATCAGATGTTTCGATGTTTGGATATTGTGATTAGGACTCGTTTTTCATTGGAATGCTCTCGGATATTTTTGGATATTCGTTTTGATGTGGGGAATATTGCAGGAAAAACTCAATGAGCGTCTAGCGAAGTTGTCGAAGGGAGTAGCAGTACTGAAGGTGGGGGGTGCAAGTGAGGTAGAAGTCAACGAGAAGAAGGATCGTGTCACCGACGCATTGAACGCCACTCGAGCAGCGGTCGAGGAGGGTATCGTTCCTGGCGGTGGAGTGGCCCTGCTTCGTGCACTGAAAGCACTCGATAAACTCAAGACCGACAACATCGATCAAGCCAGAGGTTAGATGCCGTTTTTGTGTGACCGATTTGCTGAGCTTGTGGGACATTTGGAGGTAAAAAGCATTTTAGAAGTAGGCGGAAGGTTCAAATTCAACAAAGAGTTGCCGGGGAGTTGTTGCCGGTATTTGTATTGAAGAGGAGTTCGGAAGAAGGAAAGGGTATTCGTGCTAATTCCCTAGCACATTCAGGGTTTTAAGATAAAGAGGAGGAACGCTACTGGCTCTCGTAACCTTTAAAAAAGTATGTTAAGAGATGCTTGACAGAGTTTTTTCTTCCCAGTCATAACTTAGAAGGACACATCCTACATTCTTCCTCCCTCCCCTTCCTGTTCTCGTCAGTATGGTAATTACTCACTGTTTCTAGATGAGGTCGTATTTGAGGGTAATAGCTCAAACGAATGGTCGTCGTGTTGTTTTTATCCTTGGCTGCCTTCAAGTTCCTAAGTCGACAACGACTAAGATAAAGTTCTTTGGTATATGAATATGCTTAAAACAGATTTTTTACTTGAGCTGTTTAGGTGTAAAAATCGTCAAGAAAGCTATACGAGAGCCGATCACGACGATAGTGCGCAACGCAGGAATTGATGCGTCGTCGGTTGTGGAAAAAGTGCTAGCGAACGCAGATGTTGCCTACGGGTACGACGCCCTCAACGATCAGTTCGTCAACATGGTCGACGCCGGAATCATTGATCCCACAAAGGTGGTCAGGACCGCTCTTCAAGTATGCATTTTGTTTCTCAATTATGCTTGTTTTCTGGTACGACGGTACTAATAAAAACTGTTTAAAAGAGACGGAGGGAGTGTTTGGAAATGCGCATTCATTTCGATCTTGGTGTCAGCGCTGTTCGGCTATGCAAATGTTTAATATCAGATATTTTTTATTCAGTAAGATTTGCGTTTCAGGATGCGGCAGGTGTGGCTTCGTTGTTGGCAACGACAGAGTGTGTAGTTACCGAATTGCCGAAGGAGGAACCAGCGATGCCCGGAGGTATGGGAGGTGGTATGGGCGGCGGTATGGGTGGTATGGGCGGCATGTACTAAGCAGTTGTCGTTTGTGGCAGCCATATGTCGACCGCTGTTGCTCAGCCTTAACCCGAAGAAGTTCGTTGTTATGTTTAAAAAAAGAAACGCGCCTTCTTTTCCTCACCAACTCAGCTCGTGTTCTGTTCGCTTTTTATGAACTCATCTTTTGAGTGCCTATACATGTACATGTGAAGATTTGATTGGCAGGGAGGGGGGGGGGGGGGGGAGGTAGGAGGGAAATTTTTTAAAACTGTTTCACTCCTTCATTCGTTGTTCAAAAGGCATGCTTCATATGGTGGTAGTTCCAGTGTACGACTAAAGGTTGAGGTTGTTCAGAAGTTAGTGTGGTACTTTCTTAAGTGCAGATATGAAGTGCTTTATACTGATATTCGGACATTAAGCAAAATATGTTGGTGAAGAGGGGAGGTGCATAGTCTTTCGTTTTTTTAATCGATTTTGTTAGATTTGTATCGTTTTATCGAGAATGATTGTTCTTTACTCGCTGTTGAACATTGTTATACGGAGTGCATTTCGTCGAGATGTGTGCTTCGAGTTTGATTTGGGACTCTAGTTGATTTCCAGTGAAATTATCGTTGTGTCCAGCCGGTTGGCGGGTAGTAATCTAGTTATGGTATTTGTGTTGTTGTCACATTCACATGTTGTCCCACTTCGATGCATCCTACTTTGTGAGACGTTTCCTCTTTTCACAAGCATCTCATCAATTTACTTGTTCCTACGTTAATAAATTTTTATGCAATATTTCATTGATTGTTTACAATTTTCAGGCTTATTATTCAACTATTTAGTTGAATTCGATTCAGGCTAATTCAACTCTTAGGAGGCCAGGGGAGGGGGGGGGGGGAGGTNGACATATACAGCCACCCACCATGTTTTTCATATCGGAAGAGTGGTGCGAGATCGTTGGGACTATGGCGTTACGTTATGCAGTTGAAGACCGGAAATCAGAAAGAGTGAAAGGCTGGTGCATGGATATGGTGGCCAGAGAATTGTGAAGTTAATGAAAGATTTAAAAAGTTGAAAAGTTGACAAAGCTTACGAGGATTTCGCAATATATCTAGATCATTTTAGATCATTTTCACTAGGACAACATCTTCCATAAACGAAATAAAATCGAAAATATAGCTTTGAATGTGGATTAAAGAGTTCTCTTTATAAAATACATCGAATATCACATATGTGAAGCAAAAATATAGCGCTCCAATCGACCACATAATTATCGTCATTCATTTATGATCCAATTAAGCTCATCGAATATGAGACCTGAATTCAAATCGCTTCGTGGAAATTTGAATAGAAAAAAAAGGAACCGAGTAAAGAAAAAAAAATTCCTTTTTCGCTTCATATTTTTAGTTCGTTGAATATTTACTTGCCTTTATTTATAAGCAACTATGTATTACACTCTTGCAATGCATCTTCAAATTTTAATTTTTTTCATTAGTGGCAAAATTATGAAGCACTTACTCCGATATTCTTGGACACTATGTGCACTAATATTAATAGCTGGATCAAGTTGCGTATCACCGTTCGTTCCCTTTTGATCTTGTTGTTCGTACCAAAAGCTTACATATGGATGCCGCAGGGCATTTGCGACAGTGAGTCGACTCTGCGGATCCACAACGAGCATTCGAGAGATGAGATCACGAGCTTGTGACGCTGTAAACTTGTCCTTCGCTTTTTATATTTTTCGCTTTTTATATCTTGTCCTTTTATGTCTTTTTTTTCTATCTTTTTTTATATACCTAAAATAGACTGGAACGATATTAAAACGACTAATCATATGATCCGGTCCAAGAAATTACGTATAACTTGGGAATGAGCCTATGAAGTATCTACTTGGATTGGCCAAGAAGATCTTTTTTAGATCTCAAGTTTTAATGTTTCTTTTTTGGTGGACCTCTTCCTTCATTGGAAGCATCAAGAAAATTGAATTATTTAATCCTTTGCTATTGAAAACCATCCTCCATCACTCAAGTTAAATGACTAACTCACCACAAAGGGTGGAAGTGCCAGTCTGTGACGAGCAATATTTATCAGCGGATATTGTCTGTTTGTTGCGGTTCGCGAACACCTCGTCGGGAAATATTTTCTCGAAGCTAAAGCCAGGCTGCCAAGGTGTTCTGTCAATGAGCAACTTCGAGGTCAGGCTCAGGTCTGGTGTGAATCTCATGTTGGGCGTACCCATTAATGCCACTATCCTATACCACTGGTCGAGAGAATCTTTCCCACAAAAGAGTGGAATACCGAGTATAAGTTCAGCGAAGATGCATCCTATCGACCACATATCTACTGCAATTCTTGTTTTTATATAAATTTCACTATAAAAGCGATAATATTTCTATATTCTACTATAGTAATCTTTCCATAATATCTCTGTATCATACTACAGTAACCTGTGATAAAGAAAAAGCAGTCTTAACCTCCATAATCAAGATATGAATAGTCTGCATAAGCAACGACCATAAATGTTCAGTTGTGAGAAGGGGCGAAAAATTATGCTAATTTTTGCTAATTTCACAACAGAATTTTGCATACTACAATATTCCTATTTACATGTCTATCCACCATATTATTATATTTGCACCTCGTTCATCTGTATTCATATTATTTGGTAATTCATAGTTTATGTACACAATACTGTGCATTGATATTTAACAAACAATCATACATAGTACATATTACACAGCAATAACAGATGCACCTTGAATTTTTCACTATTCTTAGGAAGGCATTCTTGATAGCTTATCATTAAAGTAATTGCTAAAATGGATTTTTTTAAAAATCATAATTGATTTTCGTTATCATCGTAGCCGATTGAATATCTGTTCCTAGAATAAGTTGCATACTTGTTTGAGTAATATTTGAAAGAAATAATTAACCTCGGTCATCATATTGCATACCAAGTATGACTTCTGGTGCACGATAGAGTCTTGTCGTAACGTAAGGTGACATAAAGAGACCATCTTTACTACGTGCTAAACCGAAGTCGAGAAGTTTTACAATGCAACCTCGTGCATTCACTCCAATATTGCTTGGTTTAAGATCCTTTAAAAATATTTAGTAGAATTATTGAATTTCTTTGCTTAAAAGCACTCAATAATGGGAGATTTTTTATTTTTGTTTTTATTTTGCTTATTTATTTATTTATTTATTTATTTTTCTTTGGTGATGTCATTCATCATTCATATATATCAATAAACGTCGAAAATTTGAAAAAATATCGTATATGCAAATTAAAGCACAAAAATGATCGACTCTTATGATTTTCGATCGAATATGCAAAAAAAAAAAAAAAACGAATTATGCATCAAAGATCATTATTTTAGTATATTGTTGATCAACGCTATATGCAAAACATATCCATTGTCAAAAATGAGAAGCGTTCAATGAACAACACCCTCTTTATGTCGGCAAAAATAATACGTACATTTGTATGTGTGGATCTTTTCAACGTTTAATTAACGAATAGTATTGTTAAGTTATATATAAATTGTGAAATTCTTGCGGAATTTTTTTCGTAGATTTTTTTTTGTGAAAATTAAAAAGCGGCATTTATATGTCTTTATTTGAATGTACGCGATAATCGCTCCGCATTTTTTTTTCTATTGGTTTGATAAAGTATAATATATAATATTTCTTATGCTTTTCCTTTGCGATTATATCATCAATTAAATTTATTTTTGAGAAAATCAAAACCAATTCAATTTTCTAGAGAATCGTTCGATTTTCAATAAATATTCAATTAGTATTTAAATTCTTCTATTCGAAATAATATCGTTATAATAAAGATACAATGAAGTGACTATTTAAATGACTACATAGACTATATAAGCATAGGGGTGATAAATTAATTACTATTAATATTGTGAGAGTATTTGAAATGTGTTATTGCTATACTTTTTGCAGTTTTATTATTTTTAATATCATTAAGTTTTTATCATTGATTGCAATATGCGTTTTGTTAAGCGGAATATTATCGGGTCATTGCAGGCTCGAAATACGCCTTCAATGCTGCTAGAGAAAAGATCAATTTTTTGCATATTTCTATTCTACTATTGAAAATATTGATTTAAATAAGTGCATTATATCTTTGCAATTGCATATTGTCGTCATGATGAAGTTTGATATTTATTGGAATATTGTATGGAATTTTATGGAAATTTTCTTTTGAATCTCGAATAATTTCTCAAAAAAAATTAGTAATATTTTACAAATTCTTATAACGTTTTGTAATTTTATTCGTTTTTCTTCGGTTTTGTTTCTTTTTTTTGAAAAAATTTTCTAAGTAGTCGACAATTTATACCTGTAATATATCATCTTTTTTCAGATTAAATAATATTCTCTTGAAATAGGGAATTGACGTCTCGGAAAAAGTCCAACAAATTATTCAGAAAACTTACGCGATGGATAATACCCAATGAATGTAGGTAATTGACTCCACAACATATCTGATAGAGTATATATGACATTATTGTATGATCGACGTTCATTTTAACAACACTTGTGAGGTCTTTATCCATCAGTTCGGTTACAATATAAACGTCTCGAAGGTAATTGGCATCATCTTGTGGTGAAAATATATCCAACAAAGAGATTATCTATAGATAATGTCAGATTATCTACAGATGATGTCACTATTAGATCAACGAATAGTAGAATTTTTTTTT
>JAAVTS010001165.1:37817-49960 GCA_022845575.1 Baylisascaris ailuri
TTGTTTCTGTGTCTGTTTCTGTGTCCGTGTCTGTGTCTGTATGTCCGTTACCATATTTTGCGCTTCAGTGCACATGTCAAGTTTTTTTTGCTCTTCTCACTTCGTAATTCAGTTGTTCGTGAATTTTTCCCCACCGCCAAACCAATAATAGTATTGCCCCACCAGGTAATTATTAAATTGATTTATGATTTTATTTTACTTGTTATCCAAAATTTTAAAGTTTTATGTTGCAAATATTTTCAACAATATTCTTCTAAATGAAATCAAGAGTCGTTTCGAGTGCAATTTTGAAATATATCAGAGCAAAAATAAAACCATCAATGAAACTTCTTTCGCGAGAATATCTAAAATGCACAATTCGGTGCCAGGCTATGACATCTACGCAGTAACGTTAATTGTGTTCTCATTGAAAAGCACAAATGCAATTGCATGTGCACATTCATTGCACTTATTCAAGTGCAATACAATTGCACTACTCATATGAGCACTACTAAAGAATTGTGAACGTAATTCTCTTCCACCTTGACACAATTTTCAAACTCATCGAAGTGCTGCAATTTCTTTTAAAGTTTTTTTTTGTTCACAATTGAGAGAAATTCGTTTTTTTTCTTTTTTTTCGTTCTTAGAGACTATATAAATACAGTTTAAATAGAAAATTTTTTTTTTTTNCACAGAATACAGTTGGAACTCTTTAAAAAATTTCTATTTGCATGTATTTTCAATTCTTTCAACTATCGAATAACGTGAAAATATTTCATTGAGGCATTACAACATTTTTCAACATTTATTAAAAGTTACAAAAACAACATTCAAATGTTAGCACCTAAGAAAATTCAAATATTGTTCAATACAGCAAAGATGGCTAAATATTGCCGAAGGCGTTATAGCGAACAATGAACGCATCTTTACTACGAATATAACTACAGAATGTTGTGCAAGAATGTGTATTCTGCTTTTTTTGGCACGTAAGTGATAATGTGCTTGACAACTTTTTTTCAACATAACGACCAAATCATCATGGACATTAAATATTGTAATGGCGTTTGGTGAAGTAACTACAAAAGCAAAGTGTTGAATTTATTAGGCTCGAAACGACCTAAATCTTACGCCCATTGAAGGACAAATGAAGGTCAAAGATTTTTTAATAGCTTCATAGCAACCTAAAATCGTATTAGAAAGTCATAGAAATAATTGCTTAAGGCTAATATGTTCGGTGGTTGGTTAAGCAATAACATTTCTATATTAGTAGATGTCATCGTCGTGGAAAGTATAAAGCTTAAACAACTATGGAAATACCACTGCATATAAACATTATAAAATTTATTAAAAGAACATTTTTTTTTAGATTACTCGTAAAAGAAGTTCTCGTCGGAAAAATTAAATTGAAATTCGATTTTAGTATTTCTACAGCATCAAATAAAAATTATAATTTACGGATTGCAGAATGTAATAGTTAATTATTCTGATAATAGTAAAAATATTTTGGTAATTCTAATCATTGATAATATCGATAATTTTGGTGATGATCTGATGATAATATTCTACGATTATAGCCCTAACATTATATGTCACTATAGTTGTTTAACATGTTGTATTAATGTTAGCAAATATTGTATTCTATTTGAAGCACCAATTATTATAGTGCACTCATCTGTTATCATCGTCATGCCGTATTTATGCATTGCTATAGATAGAAAGAGTGATTTTTGTTATACAAATTGTTAGAGAATGATCGTCCATTATTATTATCCATTGTGTGCACTCATTAAATTATGCAAAAAAATTGGCAAAAATTCGCGTATAAATTATGCAAAAAAAATTGGCAAAAATTTGCATAATCAACACATATGTCGGTTGTCATAGCTTTTACACCATGAGTCGTGTTGTAGTGAATACCAAAATGAAAACAATTGAAACAATTGAAAATTTTTGCCAAATGCAGGTAAGTTTTACTGTAGTGAAGTGGAAAATAGATGGATATTATATGAAGAAGATTCGAGCGACTTATACTTCTTCGTTTGTGAAAAAAATATTTACTCTGCATTTTACTTTGTATTTGCTCAAATGGAAACTCTTGGAATAGGGAATGAAAATATATTATATCCCAGGATCTGAGTTCCTCATTGGCCTAGTACCCTTAGGGTGAGAGAAGTCTGAATGCCAAACATCTGCCCACATTCTAGAGACATCACCTGTTCGCCGATCCCATCAACAACTACTCTGGACTCCATTTCCACAAAGTTGCATTATTTGTGTATTTTATAAAGGCGGAGCTTATAAAAATGCTTCGTTGAACTCAATTGTGGCACTAAAAATTTGCCTCATTATGTAGTTATCCATACAAGAAAATTTTCCCACTTATCGAAATACTTCATCCCGCATTAAAAAAAATCAACTTTATCAGTTTCAAAGACATTACTTATTATTCCAAATTTCAAAAAGCGTTTGTTTGGAACCATTCTTTTAAAGATGTTCGCTTGCCATCGATCTTTTTGCCTCATATTAGTCTGCAAGGGATTCTTGCCAACGTGGAAACTTCTAATTTGTTATTAAAGCTTAAATCACTGATTATTGTTTTCTAAATGGAAATGGAGCTCTGCTTATTAGTGATATTAGATTGTTTTGATACTTGTAATTTATATCCTACTAATGTATGTCGTATAGAGAATATGTCATATAGGAGAGATGAATGAATGCGTTCTTATGGTTCAAACAATCAGTGCCAAACTTTATAAAATTAGAAAAAAACTAGTTTTTTTTTTGAAGGTGATTTATGAGAAAACTGATGCAATTTTTCAAAAAAAAATTTTTTTTTAACATAGCTGTTTGATTTATATTCAATCGATATAAATTTCAAAAAATAATCTCGATAAAAGTAAGAGTGATTAGGTGATAGCGATGATAGACATTTAAGTTGGAGTGCGATTAATCAAAAGATGTGCCTTATGATTGAGTTCTCGTTGTGTGTGTGTTTTTTTTGTAAAGAACACTTGGAACATTTCATGACCTTGATGCTTAGTACCGCTCGGCACCAAGCACCACCCAAGACAATCGACACCTCGATCGACTGCTACACAAATTAGCACCCTCAAAGTGGCGACAAACATTTGAAGCACTTTACATCACAAGTGAGATTACTTGTATTGGACTTAAAAAATCACTTAAGTCACTTTTCAAAATAAATAAACAAATAAATAAATAGATAAACAGGTAAATAAATGAATAAACAAATAAATAAACAAATTTACAAAAAAATGAATACCCTAATAAATTTTTTTTTTTGAAAAAAATAATATACGAATATAATATGCGCTTCGCTTCCTACCTTCTCTTAAGGCTTATGAGAGAAAGATTTCTATAGCAAAAGGATCGCTTAAAAAGGTAATAATGGGAGAAACGAATTTGGAATATAATTTCCATAAGGTTAAACGTGCGCTTCATTTTATTTGTTATTTATTTGTTTATGGATCTTTTCGAATAAAATTAACGTCAAGATGAATCTAAATATTTTTCAACGATCATCAATCTAATATAATGCGGAGGGCGCCTTAAGTAAATAAAACTCCAAATAGATGAAAAAAATGGAGTCATAGAAAATGTAAGATAATAATTCTGGGAATAAATTTGAGCTGTTTATTTGTTTATGTATCTATTTGTTATTTATTTATTTTCTTATTTATTTATTTATTTATTTATGCACTTATTTATTCATTTATTATCCAATATTCCATAGAAGAAAAGCATACAAAGAGAAAGCCAAGCGCTGCAAAGCTCATATTTTAGTGGTCTAATAAATATTTCAATTCAAGGCTTGCTAATATTTCTAATATGATAAGAAATGAGTGAGCGGAATCGGTGCGATATGCGTTTTCACATTCTCAACGTATGCCAATTTCAATTAATTTGCATATTAGTGCAGATCATCGAAAAAGCACTTTATATGTAAAACGTGGAAGGAAACCTAATTGATGTAAAAATGTGTGAAGTTTTTTTGCTGCCTTCTAACGCTTACGGCTCTTTTCGACATTAGCGGAACAATGTGAACGATGGTGTACGTAAACTGCATACATTGCGTTCATCGGATTTCGCAGCTCGAGCTTCAGCAAAACCGAGTTGAAACTATTGGATAGACCTTTTCAAAAGCGCATAAAAATGCATAATTTAATGAAAGAACGAGTGATAGAGAGGCTAATTTCTTGAAAATCTGATATGAGAGCTATCGAATAACGTGCATCAGTGAGAGAGAGGTCTTCCATTAATTTGCAGCAGATTTTTTTCAGGCGTTGATTGAAGTAAATATGACACAATTTCGTGGTTACATCTAAATTAGAGCAAAACAAAATTTTGAAAATATCAACTTTCAATGTCTTTTTTTTCAGGAACAAAATATATAGTTCATAAGGGATTATAAAAAAAAAGAAACAAAACAAAAACAACAAATAGTCAATAGTTTCAGAAAAATTCACATGTCAAAAATTCCAAAAGATGCCAAAAATTTTTTCCATTCGTTTTCTGAGTGAAACATTTTTTTCGCTCCTTTGGTGGCTATTGAATCGCAAATTTCACACTTCAGTGTAAAATTCAAGCATTACTAGTCGATTACTTTCATTGAATTTCTTAGTGACTATTTTTTCTATGACCAATGTACATTATTTGCATAGTTTTTAGCAACTTATTGGGTATATTTTTCATTTTCGTTTTTCACCTTTCTATGTGTTGTTGGCGGGTGTTTGTGCAATGATCGAACAGCTGCAAGAGAGGTATTGGAAGGGGTCATGGGAGAGGGGGGGGGTTGGGATGGAGGGGTAGAGGGCGGGAGGGAGTATTCAGTTTCAGTAAAGCATGTTTAAAAAAAACGTACACTACAGCTTCTATTCCTTCATATTACATTAAATATTATTGATTCTTATCGGATTTGATGCTCCGCTTAACGTAGATTGTCGTTTCAAGGAGGTCTCCATTAGGAGGTTTTTAAAAAATTTTCGAAGTTTTTTTGTTCAGCAGTGAACTCATGAGGTGCTGAATGAATCGCTATAAAAATGCACAAGTAAATTTAGTGTTACCGAATCAAGATAAATTTTTTGTCTACTTTTTCGAGCTTTCATATATAAGAGGATATTTCTATTTTATATAGAGTAAAATCCAACATTCTGAGTATGAGTTGCCTGACACAGGTATAGATGTTTGCATGTTATGTTGTAGCGTTTCTTGCTAATTACCAGTGCTTACTAGATGATCAATTATGTATTATGAAAAGCTTATGAAACATATTGTTAAGCAGACATGCAAACACAACATCCTTTCTATCTTATAATTTTTATATTTCATTTAATATAATGCAATATCATTGCTATAATTTATAATTGTTATAATTTCTACTCAATCTACATTTATCCAAATATTTTCCAATCTTTATTTACAATGTACTAATTTTGCAATAATAAAATTTGGAAGGCAATTATTTTGGAGTATATCCTCATCGCATTAGCAAATATACAGTCAATATTTTTGCACTTTCGTTCTTGCGCCGTATCACGCCGAATGTTTGTTGACATATCGCAAATCTGTCGTTAATCTCATCGATGTCCACATTCGGCAGTGTTTATCCCTTTTCACTTTTGCGCAATTATTACGGCGAAACATTCGTTGCGCTCTGAATCAATGTGATCGGACGGAACATTGCAACACAACGGAGGATAGCGTTACGCTGCGGCACTTGTGCGGCACTATTGCATCGACGTAACACAATTGCCGCATCGCCGTTGCGGCAACTGTACCGCATCACAATAGCGATGCAATGGCGACAACTCACTGAAAAATAGATGATTACGACATGCATACTTCTGGTCGGCCATATACAGTACAGGTGACCTTGGCGACAGCTGTGACATGCTCGAGCATGGAACCGAATGCCGATGCAATAAATCGCCATGCACAGACGCACAATACTCTCACGAAATAGTCAACGTTAGACGAGGATACTGCTCAAATGTTTCACTCATCAATACAGTTTGTGCGAGAGGAAATGAGCGAAAAAGATTATGAGAGAAAAACGAAGAGTAAATGTCTTCGAAAAACTCAGCAATAAGACAAGGAATTTGGTCGGAAAAAATAGGAAATAGTGACATTAGGAAGCAAAATCTTAAGAGGAAACATTCATGATCGAGAGAGCGACATACACCGTCAATGGTCTAGTCGAGAGGAAGGAGGGGCCTATAGCGCGACTATAGGTTGGCTCTCCCTGGCACCCGCGCGACGAGCCCGGCTGGATCCCTCTCCTCGAAAACAGTGCGTAATCATTAACCCCGTAGCTGCTCACGCCGACCTGTGGCTTCTTCCTTTCTGACCTCGAGCCCTGATTTCGGAAATCGTCTCACACCCATTAAGGGCTTTCCCGGTTTCAGTGAAAGCGCCGAGTGTTCTAATCTCGTGATCCGCTTTCTATTTCACTTGTACACATTGCTTTTAAGCAGTGTTTCTAACCGGTGTTGTTGTGGAATAATGTCAGCTGAAGTTTACAGTCGAGGCCTATATTTAGGTGAAACTATTCAGGAGAAGACACGTTCACTATTGGGCTGGAACAATGAGGTACTGTATTATTATCATTCAACACTCATGTATACTGTCAACGAATAATTATAGAAATTAATACAGTACCTAATGAAGGTGCGAATTGATAAAACGAACACCTTCTCCACAATCCATCTCACTGTATTATGAGTGCGTAATTCGGCTTTTGAAAACGTTTTCGAAATTCATCACGTGACAAAATTAATGACACGTTTTTTTTTTTTTTTTTTTTGTTGTTGAAAAAAGTACACAGCGGGATATTTAGTGTATGCACTAACCGACTATCGCATCCATGAGTGCTACATTTAGCGCTGCGATGATGTATTGTTATCTATGAAATATTTATTACATATGCTTATATTATCAATTGATTCGGTATAATTGCAACGTTTGAGAAACCATTGTTAAGCGCTTTTTGGAGAAATATTCATTGAAAAATTATCAACGAAAATTTCATTTCGATATGTTTCGTTATTTATTCGAATTAAAACTTATCTAATCATCACTCGTTTAGTCAAATTTTACTTCCTTTCATGAATGCGACTGGCATGAAGTTTGGAATTTACCTATATTGATGTGTCTCATTTCATCTCTTATATGCAAATTTTTTCCTATGCAAATGATAAAAGAAATTGTACTCGAAGCAGCTACGTTAACAACTATGAAAATATGCTTAAAAATTTAGTGGCGCATTGTGGGAAAAGCTTATCGTTTAAGCCATTCTATGCTTTTGTCATACGCTAATCACTATCACGTGCCACCTTGCGAAGAGCATTATGACGAAATATATCCTCTTAAATAGTTTTACTTCCCATGATCGATGATGCATTTCATTCCTTCAGGCGATTTTTTAATTTTTACTTATCTTTTATTGTAGTTTCTCGAGTTATTAAGCTTACAAAGCAGCAAATAATAATACGCAATACAACGAGGCAATTCTGGAATAAAACCATTCCATTTGCATTTCTTACAGCATTGTCCTTCGATGGCGAGGGAGCCACAGGTATCATCTATTAGACGTCGATCGCCAATGCATCACTCCACTTCCCGACGGCATCCATATACGATTCCTAGTGGTCGAGTTCGCAAGAATAGCTCCAGTTCGTCGTCAACGTGCAGTGAATACTCACAACCATCACCCAGCTACAGCATTCGTTCGTATCCGGAATCGTTAAGCCCCGAACCGATGTCATACGTAGCTGAACCAATTCCACACCAATTTACTCCGTACAATCCAGCGTTCCGGTCAGCTGAACGTGAGGCAAGAGTCTTTGAAAGGCTGAGACAGCTCGTACCGGTATTACCTTCGGACCGTAATGCTTATCAGGTTCGTTAAACTCTTCATCATACGCAATGCCCAGAATCACGCAGACTTACCGATTGTGTTGGAATTCGGCTCTCGGAGACCTTTCCGTACATTCTTTGGGGAGAAAGGTAGAGTGAGAAAGAATGAGCCGCCAATTAAGTTGTTCAGTTATGGATGCTAAAGTAATATTGTATGACTTCATTGTCATGCAATTGGTGGCTACGTATTGTTAATTCATCGCTTAAAATATCCCTTTGTGCTTGTCAAAGGTGATATCAAATAATCAGTATTAATGATGTTTTCAATTATGTTGCGTTTATAGCATGTGAAGTAAAAAAAAAAAAATTATTGCATCATTTTATAAAATTTCTTTCATATATTCTGTCTCGTTTTTTTTTTTTTTTTTTTTTTGCCAAAAATAAAATAGCTGCAATAAGAAGAAATTTTAATTGAAAATTTTCTCAAAACGGTTTTCATTGAGCAATATATTATTGTAGTATACTGTTGATGAGAATTAAAAAAAAAAAAAAATTATAGGTGCTTATCGATACAGTCTCACAAGTTATGGATCTCGAACATCAACTTGAACAACTTAACGAGCAAACTGAAGATGTCAAAAATATTCTTCGACTAGAGGGAAACTATTCGGATTATGATGATGTAAATTTTCTATACTTTTTCTTTCTTCTTCAAAATATTATTATTCAATCAGAAAAATTCACTTTTAGACAAAATGCGCTAATCGATGCGTTTTCCTGTTTTATTTCGGCAATTTCCTAAATAATTTTTCCAATATTCTATAATGACAATCAGCTATTCGCTAATGTTTTCTTGGTTTTTTTTTTTTTCTCTCAAGCGCCGTATTTTATTGATATGAAATTTTCGGCTATTTTCGAATGTAGCACTATTTCTACGCTGATTAAAAACCACAGTGAAGTTTAAAATTTCATTCAAAGACACTTCAGAGATTGTATTTTTATTGCGTTGTCTTGAGCGAACTGAAAAAAAAGCGGAAAAAAAAGTGCACTGTGTGCGAATTCTCGATGCTATCTTGTGTAAACGGTACCGCATTATGGGTGGCTAGGTAGTGTGGCCTGGTACGGGCAAGCACACGGCCTTGGAGCGCTGCAATGCATCGATAAATGAAGAAAATTCCCTTCTTTTCACTCTCTCGTTTCCGCATTGTTCACCTCTTTCTGTGGAAAGAAGAAACCTTCAACATAAAAAAAACGAAACGATAATATTTTCCAATTATCTAAAGGAAGTTATATATAAGTGATCATTTGTGTTCTTGCATAATATTAACTATGAACAATTGCAATCAAAAATTACGAAACATTACACATTTCTGTTGAGTTCTTGCATTGCTAATAGCAGTTTTGACTCGATTAAAATGTAGAGCTGAACACCATTAATGGTGTAATGACCATCTGATGCATCGATGCACGGTTGCAATGAAACGGTCCCGAAGATAACAAAATCCGTTCATTTTATTCACAACTATTTGCTGTTATTGGCTTATATATGAAAATCTTAGAAGTACTCATATACTTGCATAAATGCAATTGATTTCTCATCATTTGCATATAGCAAATTGCAATCAACCGAATTTTTGCAATAAACATATTTATTGCAGTGTGTTTTTCCGGACGATCTACAATCGGTGGACGTTAGCGCTTTCAAGCATCTTCTTCGTTCCGATTCACCTAATAGCATTTCGTCACTTAATCTGAACACTTTTTTATGAAATTGAATCCGTTTTGATACATCTTCAGCAAAAAATATTTCATAAACGCTTTTCGGAACTATTCAAATATTTATTGTTAATAAAATTAATATATCAATTCAATTGCTTTCAGAAGATGGTGATTTAAAGAAAAATATTTATATTTATATGTGTGTATCATCGAACATATAAACGATGCACGGTTTTGAATATTTTTTTTTCAATAGTTTTGTCTCTAGAAAGGTATCATAGAAATTCCGACATAACGGAACAAGTGTCGCTCTATATTTCGATATTAATAGGGTTCGTTTAAATAGCCATATTAAGGAGTCGTATATTGCTAAGAGAAAAGCTGAAATAAAAGCGGCCTTCATATTGCGTAAACGAAGCGATATTTTTGAATAGCAATTGAAATGTTTACTCAGAGAGATGCATTATAACGTATTTGTTTGTACGTTAGTTGTATACTCTATTGTGCTTTAATAATATTTATTTTCTCATCATATTCAATTTCAATTTTTTTTTGCATCTATTCTTGCAAGCATTTTTTTTCCACTATGCATTTATTCGCTTTTTCTCAAATGCTACCTTTTATTCTAATTTATGCCTTCTTCAATCATATTCTTGATTGTTTTATTTTAGGTGATAGCCCCATATATGTAATGGTAGCCAACTGTTTATCTATTAACATATTTTATCGCGGAATGTTTTGCAATCATTTTTTTTTCTTTAAATCCATTTGGTAAAATTTTTCAGAAACGGAGTGAGAATTTGGAAAATTTCAGTGAAATTTTTTTTGTGAAAAAATTTTCAGTGAAAAAAAAATTTCAGAAACAGGAACTTAACAATGAGTTGAAAAGAAAAAGTTCAAATTACAAAGATTGAAGATAGGTTTAGCTAAACGTATTATACGCTACAATAGTGAGCGTTAATTTTTTCGCATTCCAATAAAGCAATACATCATATGATGTTCTTTAGTTTCTAATCGGGTCTACATAAATTTTTTCTCCACTCATTACATTCCTATTGTTTCGAATTGTTTTCAATCATATTTAATTTTTCATTTCAGAATGCATTGATTTATTATAGTATTATTGTTAGAATTATTGTAAAAAAAAATTGTTATGCGGGCACTTCGGTGATATTGTTGATATTTATACGTTGTATTCGCATCTTCGATCGACATTCCTAAATTACGACCAATAAATTCACCTATCTGATTTCATTAAAAAAAATTCTTTATTACTGTTGTTTTACACATTCTAACATTAGTACAGAAAGCTATTTTGCAAGTAATTCTAAACTACTATAAGCAGGTAATTCTAAAATACTGTAAGCAGATGATTCTAAAATACTGTAATAGAGGCGTGATAAAGTTGATAGAAACATTAATTTTGCATATGCATATAGTGAAAAACTTTATGCAAACGTTGCAGATTTTCAAAATGGTGCAATCATATTAATGTTATTGTTTATGTGGATGATTGAAGATTGATAGAGATGTTGTAATGATTGTAGAACCGGTTCAAATCTCAGTGAAAGTTAGTAACGAGTAGGCCAATATGCTATTTCTATACTCAGAGCAAATAAGAGATGTCCGATCGAATTGCATCAGTATCACAAGGTCAACGTGTCATTCGAGTGTGTCTTATAGTGAAGAGCATCGCCCAAACATTGCCTCTTTTATATTATAAGATCACCATCAACGAGGGGTTACTATCATCATTTAGAGAATATTCAAAATAGAAAGCATAATACTCGTCTAGAATCGCCGTTAAAGTTTGTAGCGATTTTCAATGACTGAATGATGTCATTAAAAAAAAAAGAAGTTACAACCGGTAGTAACATTTCCGGCGTTTTTTTTCTAAAAATTAAACATTATGTTTATTCCGTTCAATATATTATATTAAATATATATATATTTTTGTTTCCGGCAATATCAGTTTATTCATCGAACTTTTATAGCATTAAGCTAATCGAATGACATAAATTCAATATGAAACGAAATTCACAATATATGATGTCGATGCGCAATGTTTTCGTTGTGCTTAACAAGCATCATTACACATGAAAATTTGATAATACTGAATTTAATAAAAGAAATTCAGCATAAATAGCTCTTTGATAGAGATAAACGCTTATCAAGGCTATTTCCGTTTCAAGTGACAAACGTTATTATTTCAAAAAAAAGAGGACTGAATATAAGTTGAAAATATGAGTTGAAAAGTTCGCATAAATTCTAGAACAGCGCATTTATCACCTGAAAGATCATTCAGTGCACTCAGCTCGAAAACTGACTGAAAGCAGTCTCCTATTAGTCTAATTGATTCACTCAGATAAGTGAATTGCCGAGAAAAAACCTCTGAAAGCACAGTTGATGGGAAAATGTTGCAGACATTACTATCAAAAATTATCAGCTGTCAATAAGAAGCATCGCGTGCCATTTATGCGTACTGCATTATGGCAGCATAGTGTCTACGTACATTTTTGCGTGTGTGTGTGTGTGTGTGTGTGTGTGTGTGTGTGTGTGTGTGTGTGTGT